>BOPN01000790.1:208244-210744 GCA_017312705.2 Penaeus japonicus
GATATTGAAACTGGGCTCTGTCTTTCATCTCTCTCTCTCTCTCTCTCTCTCTCTCTCTCTCTCTCTCTCTCTCTCTCTCTCTCTCTCTCTCTCTCTCTCTCTGCATACTATTTAGGGATTTATAAGTGTTGACGGATGTTTGTGCTCTTTATTTGCTTTCTAGCAGTCAGTCTTCGACTCAGGATAGATGAAGCAATAATATCAATAAAAGTCTGGTTTTGTGACCAAACAATCATCCACTTTTAAGCTTTCTGTGAAAGAAACACTCACTCGCAATGGCCTTAATTAAACTTCTTTATTAAAGTTTCGTCTCTCATCTATCTCCTGAAACTATTTTGCATCCGTGTAGTCATAACAACATCCTGAATCGGAGGGAAATAATCGTCGGGTGATTCATGAAGTGCCAGAAGAAGTCTAGACGACGAGTTAAAGGCTACGATATTCACACAAATCTCGTCCGAGGAAGACAAAAGGGACAGAGAAAAGAAAGTAATATCTGTTAGCGTGTGTAAATACCGGGCGGGGAGAGATGAAAGGAGAAAGAGGAGGAGGAGGGTGGGGGGGGGGGGGGTTAAGATGGAGAGTGAGGAGCGCTCAAGAGTGCCACAAAGAGAGACTCCTTTTTATCTGACTGCTTCAGAGTGCCACTGACGCCACCTCCTCTCCAGCTGCCCTTTCTTAGAAATCTTCTCAAGTGAGAGAGAGAAAGAGAGAGAGAGAGACGAGAGTTTGAGCATCACAAATTCGCTTTCTTCTCCTCACCCTTTCACCTCTCCTTTCCTTCTCTTTTCCCCCATCCCCTTCCCCACCACTGAAGCCCCCCCTCCCCCCCCCCTTCAAATACACCCTCACCCCCTCCTATTCCCTCTCCTCCTCAGCCTCCCACCCTTCCCACCCCCTCCCCCTTCCAAATGCTCACCCCCCCCCCCCTTACATCCTCTCCTAGCCCCCCTCCCTCTCATCCTTCCATCCTTCCCTTCCCTAACCCCCCTCCCCCCCTAACACCATCCTACAACCACCTCCCCCCAGCCCCTCCACCCCCCCACACATTCCCCCATTCCCCCCACCCCTCGCTTCGCCATGTTAAATCTTCCCCGTTGACAATATTGCATCCTATGTTCCTTGCACGCCGCCCGTTGCCCGAGCAGTGTCCGGGAAAACAGTTCTCGTAAAGGTGGCTCTCCTGTTTTAGCTCAACATGGTCCTCCCTTGCAACAAAATTAGCTTTTCTCCGTGGCTTTGTCTGGGGGTCCTGGGTGTGTGATGTTCACTTAGCATTTTTTATTCATAGTGGAAATAAAAAAAAAAAAAAAAAAAAAAAATGGCATGAAGGCTATGTTTTTTTTTTTTTTTTTTTTCTAAATGAGTTTTTTGTCGCTCTGTAATTTCCTAGTGTATCTTCCCTAACATTTCTCTACTTTAATTATCTTCAGTATCTCTGTTATTGTTATTATCCTTATTGTTATTGCTGTTGTTTTGTAATCATAATAATTGTTGTAGTTGTAATAGAAATATTGTTATTATGATTTTATCATTATTGCTATTATTACTGATATTATAATTATCAGCATTATCTTCATCTTCATCACTATTCTTATTATTATCATTAGCACTATCACTATTATTAGTATTATCATTATTATCATTATCATTATGTTATCCTCATAGTGACCATAATTATTATCATAATAATTGTAGTAATAATCCTTATTATTGTTATGATTATTATTACTTTTATCACAGTTGTCATTATCATTGTGATTACTAAAGTTATTATCATAACCATTGTAATAATAATCGTTATAATTACTATCCTTATCCTTACCATTATTATCATTCTCATCATAATTCTCTTCATTCTCATGATAAATGATATTGTTATTATCAACGCCATCGTTATTATCGCAATTATTACCATCGTCATCAATATCATCATAATTGCCCTTCTTGTCCTCTTCTTCTTTTAAATAGAATTATCAATATCACCGTTATCATTACGTCACTTGTAGTAATAATAGCAACAGCAGATTAACTCTCCTTTTCATCATAAGATTAGGATTTGTAGATTGACTTATGATGATAATCTATTGAAAGAAATTGATTAGACGCCGCCTAAGTCATCGGTGAATAAACTTTATCAATAATTATTCTCTAAAACCCATGTCTCATCTCAAGGACTCATTAAAATAACCGAAAGAATGGATGAATAATATCACATACTTTCTCTTCTATGCATTTGTGTTTCGCATCTCCCGGCCATGCAATTGCAAATAAACATTGCGCTATCTCAACAATATCGTTTGTATGTGAAAGTGTAAAAAAGATGAGCGTATAATCCATATGTGTTTAGACAAATTAGCGTCTTTGTGTAACAGCTATGAAAAAGCATACTTTACGCTTACAGTTGACATAGATAATCTGCACCTGTTCCCATACATCATACGCATCGAAAACACGTACACAAGACACACACACTCACACACACACACACACACACACA
>BOPN01000790.1:213244-215744 GCA_017312705.2 Penaeus japonicus
TTTTTTTTTTTTTTTTTTTTTTTTTTTTTTTTTTTTTTTTTTTTTTTTTTTTTTTTTTTTTTTTTTTTTTTTTTTTTTTTTTTTTTTTTTTTTTTTTTTTTTTTTTTTTTTTTTTTTTTTTTTTTTTTTTTTTTTTTTTTTTTTTTTTTTTTTTTTTTTTTTTTTTTTTTTTTTTTTTTTTTTTTTTTTTTTTTTTTTTTTTTTTTTTTTTTTTTTTTTTTTTTTTTTTTTTTTTTTTTTTTTTTTTTTTTTTTTTTTTTTTTTTTTTTTTTTTTTTTTTTTTTTTTTTTTTTTTTTTTTTTTTTTTTTTTTTTTTTTTTTTTTTTTTTTTTTTTTTTTTTTTTTTTTTTTTTTTTTTTTTTTTTTTTTTTTTTTTTTTTTTTTTTTTTTTTTTTTTTTTTTTTTTTTTTTTTTTTTTTTTTTTTTTTTTTTTTTTTTTTTTTTTTTTTTTTTTTTTTTTTTTTTTTTTTTTTTTTTTTTTTTTTTTTTTTTTTTTTTTTTTTTTTTTTTTTTTTTTTTTTTTTTTTTTTTTTTTTTTTTTTTTTTTTTTTTTTTTTTTTTTTTTTTTTTTTTTTTTTTTTTTTTTTTTTTTTTTTTTTTTTTTTTTTTTTTTTTTTTTTTTTTTTTTTTTTTTTTTTTTTTTTTTTTTTTTTTTTTTTTTTTTTTTTTTTTTTTTTTTTTTTTTTTTTTTTTTTTTTTTTTTTTTTTTTTTTTTTTTTTTTTTTTTTTTTTTTTTTTTTTTTTTTTTTTTTTTTTTTTTTTTTTTTTTTTTTTTTTTTTTTTTTTTTTTTTTTTTTTTTTTTTTTTTTTTTTTTTTTTTTTTTTTTTTTTTTTTTTTTTTTTTTTTTTTTTTTTTTTTTTTTTTTTTTTTTTTTTTTTTTTTTTTTTTTTTTTTTTTTTTTTTTTTTTTTTTTTTTTTTTTTTTTTTTTTTTTTTTTTTTTTTTTTTTTTTTTTTTTTTTTTTTTTTTTTTTTTTTTTTTTTTTTTTTTTTTTTTTTTTTTTTTTTTTTTTTTTTTTTTTTTTTTTTTTTTTTTTTTTTTTTTTTTTTTTTTTTTTTTTTTTTTTTTTTTTTTTTTTTTTTTTTTTTTTTTTTTTTTTTTTTTTTTTTTTTTTTTCTTGAGGCTGAAGTCCCGGATGTGCAGGCTGTGTATATGTTATGAGGCTATGTGTTCACCTGGCGGTTATTGCGCGGCCGCGGTTTGGCATGCGATTCGCAATATGGGAGAGATCAAATGAGTGAGTGAGTGAGTAAGTGAGTAGATAAGTGAGTGAGTAAGTAATTAAGTAAGTAAGTAAGTGAGTGAGTGAGTGAGTAAATGTGTGTGTGTGTGTGTGTGTCTGCAAAAGAGGGAGAGAGAGATAAGAGAGAAAGAGAGAGGAGAGAGAGAGAGAGAGAGAGAGAGAGAGAGAGAGAGAGAGAGAGAGAGAGAGAGAGAGAGAGAGAGAGAGAGAGAGCGAGAGAGTGTATGGGTGTGTGGGCGCTCAGAGCTAGGTAGTAGGAGGTGCGGATTTGACAGTTAAATTGTTGAGATAATAAGTAAACCAGATTTTTCTAGATATTAAAGCAATATTCTAAACATGAATGGATTAACATCTTGTGTATTATTCTTAACTGCGAATTTAACTGAAGACAAATACATTTTCGTATCACACAGATAGACGAATGCTAATTTCGGTATTTTCGAAAACAAATCTGGAAAGGGTAGCAGAAAGGGGAGGGACCGTGTGAGAAGGGCATTCATTTTGACTCTACGTAACTTTCCTATACAGGTTCGCATTAATAGAAGAAGGTCAACTAGATTCAAGCCAAGGACCGAGCTAAAGTCGCATTATGAATCGACTCATTGGCACAGGAATGGATGAGATTGAGGAACATTTGTAAAATAAAAGACAGGTACATTTTTTTTTTTTTTTTTTTTTTTGGAATCCTGAAGAATGCCATTACTCTTAGAGAAATGGGCAGATGTTGCACTTGTAACGACAACAAGTCTAAAGTGTTACGAGAGAAAGCTGGACATTAACAAGCCTTCGTACGAGGCAGTGTGGAAAACCTTAGGCCTATTTCAGACACTTTCAACTTTTCAACTTTTGGCCGACATCCACTGTGGATAGTCAACGCCGTCTAATGCTGAGAGGGCAAGGCCGTTACAGACACAGAGCACTATACTCTTGAATGAATGTTGACACTAATTAGTGTTATCTAATCTCGATTAAAACGACGTTATGGCAGCGGTTATTAGAGCGCCCTTTTAATCACATTTCGTGAACGTCTCTGGTATGTGCGTAGGATGTCATGGCCCGTTTCAGATATTTCGATCTTTCCCGTGCATGCAAATGTAATCTTCGGGGCAACTGACATCCATTTTTTTCTTTTCAATTCCATGGCAAAACAGCGATGCCTTTGAAAGATCAAACATATCCACCGTGAAGGGGTTGACATCGCACCGTTCGCGTCGTCTGAAACGGGTCACAGCGCGGCCTCAATTTTATGGTATTTTT
>BOPN01000790.1:225744-228244 GCA_017312705.2 Penaeus japonicus
CGACTGCGCTCCTGCTGACGCCTGATTTCCCTGCTTGTTCATACGTGTTGTGATATTGTTTATTGCTGTGACCATGTGCTGTAGTGAATATTTCTATCGTGCACCATAATGACAGCCAATCTGGGTTATGGAATAAACCTGTAATGTTCAAACCCTGTGTCTGACATCACCACCTATCTTGTGCTGGGTTGTCAGTTACGATAGACTAAGACAACCCTCACACGTATATATATATATATATATATATATATATATATATATATATATATATATATATATATATATATATATAGAGAGAGAGAGAGAGAGAGAGAGAGAGAGAGAGAGAGAGAGAGCTGCTAGGTAGCGCAATCGTTAGCGTGCCGACTTCCCATCCCCTTAGTCGGCAGATCCAGCCGCGTCCAAGCTTGTGAGTCTCCACTGTTGCCTGGCGTGCCTAGGAATACGGTGGGTAAGGACCAAGCTCAGGTCGAGTCAACACTCGTTGGCACATTCTCTCAAGAGTCAACACACGCTGACAAAAGAGGGATCGCCTCAGGGCATATTAGCTTAGGCGATGCATCTGTTCCGCAAACTTATCTTATCCTTCTCTCTCTCTCTCTCTCTCTCTCTCTCTATATATATATATATATATATATATGTGTATATATATACATACACACACACACACACACACACACACACACACACACACACACACACACACACACACACACACACATATATATATATAGATATATATATATATATATATATATATATATATATATATATATATATATATATATATATATATATATATATATATATAAAATGATGGGTGTATAGATGTTCATGTTATTTGCGACTATACTTACGCAGAAGCAGACCGGATTCATCGAGGGATGAACTATGTGCAAAATATGTGTCTGTTGTGATAATTAATGAGTATGCAAAAATGGCAAGTTATGATGTGGTTCTTCCATTTACTAGCTGAATCTAGTCCTTCGGGAAGTGAAGGCGCGGCATATGAGCCAAGATCAGTTGTAAATTAGAAAAAAAAAATATATATATATATGAATGTGTATGATGTATGTAAATTACTAACAATATCTACTCTTTTAGATAGGCGTGACTGGAAGTCAAGATTTGGGACAAAGTGGGTAAAAAAATATCATGAATATGTTTATGAAAGACAAAAAAATTAATCCAAATATCAACTGAATCCAGTCCTTCAATTGATTAGAAGGCGCGACTTGAGTCAGATCGGATGAGACTGGAAAAGACCTGAAAAAATATTATAACACTGACCTAGCGGTCGTTCCGTTGCGAAATAGGTGATTTACTTTGATAATTGTATGATAGACCATGCTTGTGGTCGGTAAGATCATGCGCCAAATTGAACTCGTCCCGTGGGGAAATGCTGTCTAAGCTCGAGAATTATTAGACTATTCTAAGATATTTCAATTGCGTGGCCGAACTCGTCTTTCTGAAATAAGGTACGGCGTAATAGCCAAGATCGGGGCAACTGACAGAAATACCATTAATATGTGCATAACTAATAAAAAAAATGCGGAGTTAGCAAGCCTGGAACATCTCTCTGTTTGAGAGAAATCATTGTGACGTCAGGTTGTCAGGATCTCCAAGGCGCCGCGCACCGGAGTGCGAAAAATTTACCCGTAATTCGCGACTTATTCAATTGTGGTACCATGGTTTACGCGGAATTAGGGTGTAAGATGCATATGCAATGGGCGGCAAGCCATTAATATAATAAATGCAAACGCAAGGTGAATTGCATTTATACGAATACATAGTAAAAACATATTCAAGAAAAGGAAGATATGTAAGTTCACAAGAAAAATAATTACACGAGGTCAAAGGACGAATTTGAGACATGCAATTAGCGAATACAGTATATTTTTGTTTGAAGACAATAGAAATGTTAAATTTCGCATAGGAACGAAATTTAAGAAAATCACAGATATTATGAATTCCACATAAGAAAGTTGTTGCTATAAAATATGATATGTTTTATAGTGATATACTTAACTAACGTACAGAAAGACAAATCATACTTGTAAGTGGTAATATGTACTCGCAGAGAATAAAATAGTGTGATAAAACAAGTAAACTAACGTAGTCGGTTTCGTATGAAGGACTAATGTCACACCATTATGTGAATTTCTACGGGAATAACGTTAAAACGCGAGCAATAGCAACGTAAGAGAAGAATAGAATATTTGGTAAATATTCGTAGCATAGTAAAGATAACGAATACCGTACACATCAGAAGAAAAACGTAAAATACTGTTGTGAAATTATAATCGTTATAGAAAGTTACAGAAGAAAAAAGTTATTTAGTGAAATGAACAAGACGATATATAGAAGAAATATCACTTAATTAACAAAGTGAGAGTAGATGAGGACGCGAGGGAGGGAGGGAGGGAGGGGGAAATTACGGGGGTGGATTTTACTATATACAAGTAGAAGAATTATTGCTGGGGGGGGGGGGGGGGGGGGC
>BOPN01000790.1:245744-248244 GCA_017312705.2 Penaeus japonicus
TGTGTGTGTGTATAAACATTTAATTTCACTACTCTGTTTAGTCAGTAACAGAACATGTTGCACTGTGATATTAAAGAACTTACGTACTTTGTTGACTTTGCTAGTAAAATTGCTGTTAGTTTTCTGACGACAATAAAACCACTTTTCTTAACGCCTATCTACATAGACGTCCTGGCCATAAATGCTAGATATATGCAATCTTTCGAATAATAATTGTAATCACTCCTTTTATTCTAATCCAAGTTATTTCTCAGTATTGTAACAAATTACCGTATGCATTTAAATCAGTCTCAAACACACGTTAGTTTACCTCCCAATGAATCAAGCGAAACCCTTTCGATTGGTACAAAGTTGGGTAGCTGTCTGGATGTGGTCTGTTGTTGAGGATTCCCTGAGAAAGGCTCTCTATTCCCTAGGTTATTTTGAATCCTATGTGTCGGAGATGCGGCTTTGTGATGATTCATATGGACAGTTTATAAATTACTCACAGAAGGTTTATAGGTCGACAATAGCAAAGATCTTTTTTGTCCCTTTTTTTGGGTATTAAAATCATTGTTGCCTTTTTCCAAGCTTGCGGCGTTCTACTGTCGGATAGACATTTGCTAAAAATGTTGGCTTCTTTTACTGCCGCAATCGCTGCTGCATCTTGCATAAGTTATCATACTCAGCCTGCGTCTCCAAGCGATTTCCAACTTTTCGTGCGTTTTAGTGTCTTTTTTGTTTCATCTACCGTAATGTTTGGGACGTCTCCAACTGTTGCGTTTGCCTCCGTTCGTGGTGGGTCGTTAGAGTGATGCAAGATACTAAAGAAATGTTCTACTATAATGATTCAATTTTATTGCACATTACCTCTTATTACTTTGGGCTTCCTTATTGCATACATTAGATTTTTTTTTTTCCTATTCTGAGTCTTCTTCTCGTTGTCTTATCGTCGGTGTGGACATCTTATTTCTTTTCCTTGTTTATGGTCTTTGTTGATTCAACTAATTCTATTTTGTCTTTCTCTGTCTGATATTATCAGCATGAATCTCGGTTGTTGCCTAAGCTCCTTTCTTTCTACATAATGCTTACATTATTGTTTTTTTCCGTTTTCACCACTTATTTTCAAGTGCTGCTTCTTTTATCATCTCATCGAACAGATTGTTCATTTGGTCTTTGTCAAGGTCTTCCTCAAAAACTGAAAATCTACTCGATTAGAATGTTGATGATGAATGATGACCTGTTCCGTAAGTTAGGGAGCGGCTTCCATATAAGATAATTTCTCTCCCTTTTTAAGTGTGATTTAATTTGATTTCTGGCCGTTGTATGATCACAACCGACGCTTACGATAATAGAGATGCCTTGTTTAAAATGTTTGTTTGTTTCTAACCCGACTTCGATATCACAAGAAAAATGACAAATGGCAACATTCCCTGACTTTTCCGAGTATGAGCTTGGGTTGTTCGTTCTGTACGCGAACACAACGCAAAACGTTTTGCTCCCGTCCGCCTGTTGGGCTGCACGCACGCACGCACACACACACACACACACACACACACACACACACACACACACACACACACACACACACACACACACACACACACACACACACACACACACACATATGTGTATCTCTCTCTCTCTCTAGCCGTCTGGTAGCGCAATGGTAGTGTGTCGACTTCCCATCCCCGTGGTCGGCAGATCGAGTCCGGCCAAACTCGTGAGTTTTCACTGTCACCTGGCGGTTACTGACGTAGCTGGGCAATGCGTTGGGTAAATCTGGCTTATCCTTATCCTTGTCTCTCTCTCTCCCGCTCTCTCTCTCTATGTAAACATTTAACTGTGTATGCTTGTGACTGACCCGTCTTTATTCTGTATATATTTCAACATGTTAACATAGCTGTAAGATTTTGTAAAATATATGTGAGCCCAAAGAGGGACTAAGATTGGGATGATGATAACCTACGTTACCTCATCCTTTTGAGATGTACGTAATCACTTGTCTCATTAAACTTGTCAAAGTCGAAGTCTTTCTCTCTCGCTCTCTCTCTCTCTCTCACGCTATCTCTCTCGCTCTCTCTCTCTCCCTCTCTCTCTCTCTCTCTCTCTCTCTCTCTCTCTCTCTCTCTCTCTCTCTCTCTCTCTCTCTCTCTCTCTCTCTCTCTCTCTCTCTCTCTCTCTCTCTCTCTCTCTCTCTCTCTCTCTCTCTCTCTCTCTCATATGTAAATTTAACTCTGTATGCTTATGATTAATCCGCCTTTTGTACTGTATATATTTCAACATGTTAACATAGCTGTAAGATTTTGTAAAATATATGTGAGCCCAAAGAGGGACTAAGATTGGGGTGATGATAACCTATGTTACCTCATCCTTTTGAGATGTACGTAATCACTTGTCTCAATAAATTCGTCAAAGTCAAAGTAAAAAACTCTCTCTCTCTCTCTCTCTCTCTCTCTCTCTCTCTCTCTCTCTCTCTCTCTCTCTCTCTCTCTCTCTATATATATATATATATATATAT
>BOPN01000790.1:253244-268244 GCA_017312705.2 Penaeus japonicus
GAGGTAAGCATCCAACAATCTATAAACCTCTTTTATCAACTTCCATTGGTGCAATAGCCGTTAAAATGTTAGATCAAAACGGACGCAAAATATATTTTGAAGACAATCACTCAGTAACCATGGTAATTCATATCCCTTCTAAATAAGAAAGTAGTAAACATTAGCGAGCGTACATATATATATATATATACATACATATATATGCATATATATATATACATATATATACATATATATACATATACATACATACATACATATATACATACATACATATATATATGTATATACATATATATACATACATACATACATATATATACATATATAGATATATACACACACACACACTAGCCATTCTCGGAAATCACCAGTTACTAAAGACGAGAGCAAAAATGCGCACGCCATTTATTCCTCCGGATGCTGATCATTATATAATCCTGTTCCAAGAACCCCGCCTTCTTTCCCGAGGCGGAGCTTTGGGTGACATTCAAACTTTTAAAAGTCCCGTTATTTACCACCGCGGTGCGGGAATTCTCACTATTCTAGGTGGAGCAGCTCGAAAAAGCCATCCCCTTCATCGTTAAAAACGTCTTACCTCCAGCATTAAGCATGGGAACCAAAGTATTAGAAGATGTTAGTTCCGGGGAAAAAAATAAGGCTCTCTCAGATGTAGGGAAGCGTGTCATGAGAGGAGGGAAAAGGAAAGTAAAAAGAAGGAAAACAAAAAACATCTACGAAAAAAAAGAACAAAGGGAAGAGAAATGCCCCCGATGCTGGTCAGGAGCGGAAAGAGATATAAAAGCGATATATTTTCCATGATATAGAACAGTATCAAATTGGGAGGTAGTTGGTCATCATGTCTCACCTGCAAATACGTTGTATCAGATAAAACCGGATTGCAGATTCCGGTTGAGTCTTTTACAGGGGGAGTGACAGAAATGTTTCTTCTCATTAATAAACCGAGGTTAATTGAAACCAGCATAGTTTCTCGTCATCACCTAGATATCCTTCCCACCAACGCCACATTAAACCAAGAAATAACCGATAAATATATTGAATTTAATATTCCAGGACAACAAGGGGCCTTTCTAGACCTAAGTAAATTAACATTAGAATTAAAACTACAGCTGATTAAAGGAGACGCTAAAGACAAAATAGGTGACGACGAACATATTGTCCTAGTAAATTAACGCCCTCCATTCACTCTTCAAAAGTGTTTCAGTGTTCATACAGAGTCAAGAAATCGAAAATAATCCTCTTTTTCCATTTACATCCCTTGCATGAATGCTAACAGGAATGACAACGAGTATGAAACGTGTTCTTCTACGACGATAACAAAGGTTCAGGGATACAAAAAGATTACTCCCCGGATACTTTTCAAAATTTAATCGTCTCGAGAAAAGAGTGACGAAGGAACTGAAAAGCCATGGCGTGCACCTATGCGCTCCTCTTTTGTTAGATTTGGCCACCAGCGATGGGTAATTATTGGATAACGTTGACGTACGCATTCGGTTGGAATTCGCTTCCAATGGGTTCGTATACTTAGCACATCGGATGAAATTATGAAACCAAAATTCGTGATAGATTTGGCTAAATTACATATCACGAGACTGAGACCTCATCTACAAGCGATGCTTGCTTTAAATGCATCTCTCCAGAAGCCAGGCAACCCCGTTGATTATCTATACGCAAAGTCTCTATATAAAACATGCATCATGTCTTTGGGTCAGCAAACATTTTCACTAGACTTACCGTGGGGGAGTGTTATACCGGAAAAGTTATACTGTTTCATGTGCGATATGGATGCATTAGCTGGAGCTCTAAAAAAAAAGAACCCCTTTTATTTCGACCACAACACCATTAGGAAAATCCATCTAACCATTCACGGGTCATCCGTTTATAATATTAACGTTGATTTCCCCTACCAATTTTCAAACGGTTATCATGTACTGAACTCGATCGGACTAGAAAAAGATCATGTTGTCACAAGAGACTCTTTTCCTACTGGTAGAGCGTTATTCGTATTAGATTTACAAGCGGAAAAATTAGCGGACTCAATTGCTCTGGAACAATCTGGCAACCTGCGAATTGATATGGAGTTTGAGGTGCCTTTGGATACTAATAAAGTTCTCGTCTTGCTCGGTGATACACAAGGGACCCTACACCAGCAGAGTCTGTTAGACCAAAGCAGGCCCCTAAACCCCAGAGGGACCCCCCCAAGGATAGAATCCCCCAACCTCAAAACCTCAACAAACAATAGATCCCCTGGCACCAGAAGGGACGTATGTGGGAGACGATGGTCACGAGAGGCTGATAGATGGCATGATTAGAGACCCGAGGCACTATGGCATTCGTTTATTTGCTAAAGACCCGTCAAAATATCAATTCTCGACACGATCAGAGATTGGCAGAGAAATTCACAGAGGTCGAATAAGATGGGTATATACGAGCGCAGAGTATAACAATTTGGTCGCAGCAGACAAATTGATAAAACATCTCACAGAAGGAAACCTCGCATTTGACTACATTTACATAGAACAACACAACAACCTGGACAACATCTGCAACTGATGCTGTGTCACAGACAAAAAAAAAAAAAAATCATTGATACTACAACCAACACAATGCAGTCACTCACTGTTATACAACATAATGTATTACACTGGACAACACGAAAACGCGAACTCTGCAACACTTATAGACAGCACGACCCACACATCATACTTATAAACAGCCATGGGCTCAAAGATTCAAAACCACTCAAAATCTTCACCTACTTAGTCTATTCTTCTAACAAATCACAGGAAAAAATGTCGGCGTAGCAATTGCGATCAAAACAAAAATCACCTACAAAATCATTAATAATTTCGTCTCTGACATGCTGGCAGTCGAAATTAAACCCCCCCCCCCCAAAGGACCCATCATACTTGGAACACTATACATCCCACCACGAAGACCATACATTCCAAAACCTGACATCATGCAGCTCCTGAGGCACAATGAACCAATATACTTCAAGGGAGACTTTACCGCCAACAACGCACTCTTTGGGAACAACCACAAAAACACTGTGGGAAGAGGCCTCGCCTCGTACATAAAACGCGACAGACTGACACACCTCGGTCCACACTCTCCAACATACATCACACATAACACATCAACAACACCCGACATAGTTCTCGCCAACCACACAGCACAACTACACTACCACATCAAAACAGGTGAAGTCACATCCAGCGAACATCTCCCGGTCATTCTAACACTTTCTACCAAGCCCATCATGAACCCTACACAACCCCGAGAGTCTTTAAAACATGCAAACTGGGAGGCATTCAAACAAGCACTTTAAAACACGCCAATAATCGATCTCGTGGGGCAACTCACACACACAATAAACACCCACCTTGAGCAGTGGTACACACAGACATACAGACGGCCCGACGGGCTAACATCCCCAGAACAACATATAAAACGACCCCCCACTACAGAGAAACACTTCGCCTCAGATTGCTAAAAATACAATACAATCACCTACACCAGCTAACAACAACACAAGGCTGGGACGCACCACTACGCACACGATACAAAGGAATACAAACGCAAATAACTCACGAGATTAAAGTAATGAACAAACAGCACTGGGACACACTCGCGAATAAACTATGTCACTACTCAAAAGATCCCAAGAATTTTTGGAGCACCTTCAAAAATCTCATGGGATCGAACAAACAGACTACGACATTTCTATAAAACGCAAATCGACAGAAGGTGGACTCGGTGGAGATGGAGCAACTCCACAGGGAGTTCTGGCAACAGAACTTCCAAGTCTCTCCCGCCGAGAACGCCCGATTCGATAACACCACAGAAACCGAGGTAACACACTACCTACAAAATCAACATCAAATTCTCCCAGAGAACATCATTAGACTAAACAATCTCACAGAGGACAGTCCCCTCTCTACACCAATCACAACAGAAGAAATAATTAACACAATAAAACACACCAAAAACACAACACCAGGGGGCAAGCACCATAAACAAAACCATCGTTCAAAACCTACCACCCAATATGATCGAAAATATACGCCGAATTTTCAATACGTCACTGGCAACAGGATAATTCCCCGAGAAATTCAAACACGCCATTCTGACCCTTAATGCCAAACCGGGGAAGTCAATTCACGAGGTGGGGAATTACCGCCCCATCTCACTCTCAGAAGTTCCAGGCAAATTACTAGAGCGAGTCATAATACGCAGACTCACTAACCACTCATTAACCACCCTATTAGAAGGAAAGAGATAAAGGTAGAAGAAAAGAAACAAGAGAAGCAAGCACAGAAAGAAAGTAGACGATCGAGAAAATAGCCACTGCCGAAATTACCAAAACGGCGATCAAAGAGACACAGCCTCCAATTATGCAGCTGCCTAATAATCTGGCTGTCAAGACCTTAATTGCACTGATGCATTCTCACCTGGCTAACCTTGCTCAACCTGGCTGCTTTGCAGAACAAGCAAAGCTAGCCTTGAGGCGAAACAACCTTCCGGAAATGGACCTTCCAAACGACGTAAATTCGGCTGGCATCCTGAGGGTTATGCTTCCAACAGAACCCTTAGACACCCCCAAAGAAACCACAGAAGCCCCCAAAGAAGAAGAAATACCAGAACTGCCGTCACTGGAAGAGCCCTCTGCACCAGTAACTCAATATGTAAGGGTGCCATCTCCTCACATGTGCAAGAACATTAAGAGGGACAGAGAAGCAAGAGGCAAAGCTGTAGGAGTCATCCTGTGCAGTGCCGAAAAGAACATCACAAAGATGTTGCAGATGTTACATCAAGAATGGCAGGATGAAATACTCCTACAACAATCAGAAGCTGAAATCTGATGATTGTGCCAGCATCATAGACAAGAGAATTAGGGCAGCCGCCCTAAATCTCGGTGGTGTGATCATCACTTACCTCGACCCTGAGACCTACAGGAAGAGGAGGAATGGCTATGATGAGGTCCAAGAGATGCATGAAGATGGACCTGCAACCAAATCCAAGTGAACCACACCATTACTGTAGTGCAGCAGAACGTCCTCAAGTGGACTATGATTCGTAGGAACGAACTGTCGGGCATGCAGACATAGTCATGATAAACAGTCATGGTTTAAAGGACACAGACAGACTCAAACTGTTCCCCTATTTATGCTATCAGAGGAACAGGACTGGAGAGCAAGTGCTGGGGTAGCAATAGCAGTCCGAAGAGAGATCAAACATAAGATTCTCGACGACTTTGACGAGATGCTGGCAATTGAGATAAAAACCAGCAGAGGTCCTATAATAGTGGCAACATTGTATCTGCCTCCAAGAAGGGCAATTGTTCCACTGCAAGACTTATACAGTCTACTTCGAAGAAGATTACCCACATACATTGTGAGAAACCTCAATGCCAACCATCCAATGCTAACAATAGAGCAGACATCCAGGTTGGCAATGCTATTGTTAGAATGGTTGCAGATGGAAATCTAACCCACATTGGACCAGACTTCCCTACCTTCATCACAGGGAACACGGCAACCACTCCAGACATTGCACTCTGTAATAATGAGGCCCACCACACCATGACGATGGAACCGGGCCCTGCAACCACCAGTGATCACCTGCCAATCATCCTCAAGATAACATCCAACCCAATACTGAAAAGCCTAACTTCTAGCAGATTCAACTTGAGAATGGCTAATTGGGAAGGATTCAAGGAACAGCTCCAGTCGACACCTGCAGCCAACTTGAGGACTGCAATATTGGAGGAGATAGATGACGATGTCCGAAAATGGTACAGTGATGTTGAAACTGCACTCGAGCAACATGTACCCAAGACTAACTACAGGACTCTCCCCCATCCAAGGCTGACACCAGACATAAGACTGCTAAATTTACAGCTGAATCACCTGCAGCACTATGCAGGAATTCATGGATGGACACAAGACCTGCGAGCAAAATACAGAACATTGCAAAGAGAACTCTCACAGAAATGTAAGAGAGCAGCAAACGACCAGTGGGAAGACCTTGTCAAGAAAGTGGAATGGAATCGAAAAGACCCACAGTCATTTTGGACAGGAATCAAGAAGCTGATGGGTAGAAATGAAAGCAGGAGCAGCTACCTCCTCGGCGAACAGGATCAGAAGATCTATGAAGAAGAAATTTCTGGAGAAATTGCTTCAGAATTACCGAAGAAGAGAACTTTGACAGTGATTTCGAGGACACCATCATTGAGGAAATATGAACACATATCGACCTCCTATCTCCAGATGCTGCTGCTGATTTCACAAGACTAGACCCCACCGACCCACTAATGGCCAAGGTCAGCCCCAGAGACGTCAAATTAACTATTCAAAGTTTTAAGAATAGAACTGCTCCAGGCAAAAGCAGGATCGATAAAATAATCCTGCAAAATCTTCCTAATAAGATGTTGTTGAGACTGGCAAACATATACAATGCCTCTCACTGCTGGCTACTTTCCTGATCACTTCAAGGAAGCAAGAATCAGGATGATACCCATAGCCGGGAAAATCCAAGAAAAGTAGAGAATTATAGACCAATTTCTCTGCTGGAAGTCCCAGGCAAAGTCTTTGAGAAGATATTGAAATTACGATTGCACAATCACCTGTAGATGAACGATCTGCAAAATCCCAGGCAACATGGCTTCAGACCAAGCAGAGGAACATCATCAGCCATTGCAATCATATATGAAGAAATTGCCAATGCCATGAGCGAAAGGAACCAAGTCAATGTGGTTCTGAGAGATGTGGCCAAAGCCTTCGACAAAGTTTGGCACACAGGCCTGAAACTTAAGAGCATCAGGCTGAACCTCCCGACGCCCTTGGCCAAGTTATTGTGCGATTTCTTGTAGATAGAAGTGTAAGAATAGTCATCGGCAATACAGTCAGCAAAGCAATTCCCCTCAGCAGTGGAGTCCCACAGGGAAGTTGCCTCTCACTGACACTCTTAACGATTTACACAGATCTGCCTGAGCCATCACATAGCAGCAGTCACTATATGTATGCCGATGACATCACCCAGATCATCAAGTACGAAGGGAGGTCAATCGAGATGATGGCACTCAGAACTGCCAGAACCATAGAGACCATCAATCGATTCGAAAGACAGTGGAAGATCTCGACCAACATGAGAAAATTCCAAGTCATTCCTGTGGCCAAATTCAAGACTGCAGATCTAATTGTGGATGAGGAAACCGTCGACTACTGCGACAAAGGGAAGATACTAGGGCTAACAATTAGCAGAAGAGGAATTTTCCCTCACATAAATGAAAGAGAACAGAAGGCAAAACATCAGCTCAGCCAGATCAGAAGGTTCTAGACTCTGAGTCTTGAAACCAAGCTCTACATTTAAAAGCCCTAGTGCGGCCCATAATGGAATACCCGCCAGTGCCTAACCACACCATTTCCAGAAGGCAGATGATGAAGCTACAGACTATTCAGAACCAAGCAGGATTCTGAATATCCGCTTTCCCGAAGTAGTCACCGCACAAGAGATCCATTAAAGACTAGGGATCGAGGCGATCATCAAGAGACTCCACCAGCAAGCCAGAAGATGGACAAGAATTCAAGATGAAGATGAGGAGCTCTACAATCGCCTCAATGTTCGTCCAGAAGGCACACATGTCTGGTGGCCCAAAAGCCTCAGCAGAATCAATGGCATTGAAGCAGTTGAAGCAATTTTCACGGCATCAGGTACAGGAAACCGATGAATATGTAAGGAAGCAATAATCAAGAGGAGAACATTACTCAAGATCAGCGAGAGATAGAAGATAGAAGAATACCTGCAAGAAGACTTAAGGTTTTTAACAATTTTAACCCAGACCACAAGCTAACCCACAGGGCTCCACTTCAACGTCAAGCACGGCACATCATGCATAGCAGTGACAGGTCACGTGCGAGGTCGGCGAAGTGCAGCGTGGGCAGAGCTTCAGAACCAAGTACTAAAATAAATAAAATAAATCAAATAAAAATAAAATCTAATGAATAGCATGCTAAATGTTCTGGTATCTGGCTGCCTCCCGAGGGGTTGACCCATGGCTTTGTTCAGCTACTAAGGGCATACATGCATGTTATTTCTCTCACTTCTTTCCCTTGGTCTTACAAACTTTATCCTTTCTCCAGCTTTCTCAGCTTTCCATATATCACTTGATCTCTCAAATTTCATTTCCACTCTCCCTCCAGCTCCCTTCATCACCTCCTCTTCACTTTACATACTTCCATTATTCAAGATAGTCATTGCTCGGTGTTCTGGTATCCCGACTGCCTCCTGAGGGGTTGACCCGTGGCTTTGTTCGGCAGCAAAGGACGCACCTGCACTCTATCCTCCAACTTCCTTCTCCTGGCAGACCTCCAATAAAAAGCTAATATTCTCTTCACTGTGCTTAACTTTCTAACTCTCAATTTATCTCCTCCCAAGTTTCATTTTTCTCCAGCTCCTTTAACCGCTTCCTCTTCCGTTTTTCACGCTTCAAAAAAAAAAAAAAAAAAAATATATATATTTCTTAGTACCATTTCTTTATTAATTCATTTGTTAAAATTGAATAAATAAAATAAATTATCCTTACCTCCAACCACAACCTACAGTATCCAGAACCCTTCCTCCCCACCGTCTTCATCTTACTCACCCTCAAGACTGCAAGCAGACTTCAATCAACAAGATCAAGATTTCGTCACCACCTTCCAACATGGCAGGCCTCCCTGAGTTTCGAGTGAACATGACAACAACTTTACAAGACAGACAGGGAGTTTCGTCCTCCCACTACTATAACTACTACTTTCCTTCATTTTCCTAATTGTTCTCTTCACCTCAACTCTTCGTCTGACTTATCTGTCCCCCTCCCACTTCGGTGGAGGTTCCAGCTTGCACTCACGCAGAGGTACCACTATGTCCCTAACAGACACCCACACTCTCCGGCGGGGAGCGGTCAGTTACCCTTCCTCCGACCCCCCCTCCTTGCCATGAGACACGCCAGCCTAATAAGAGATGTCCGTCAAGCCATTGCTACCAAGTAAATATCACTCTATTATCCGTGCGTTGTCCATCAATAAAGAAATCAAGAACAACTGGACTTTGGCTTCAAAAACCTTTTGTGAGCACCCCTCACTAAGTAGTGGCAGCGGTGGGATGCCCATTCTGCTTCCCTCCACACAAATAGCTTCCAGTAATGGAAAAGCTACCTTTCGGCTAGCAAACGAACTTGTCTCCGAAAATCTATGAATACTTCACTCGCCATGTGATCTCATGGGATCTCGTCCCTCAGCCCAAGAGCAGAGCAGCAAGAGTTCTGTTAATGGCAATCTACACCGCAAGAATGTGTTAGGACGTAAGGCCATAGGAACAACCTGGCAATTCCAACATCAAGTGTCGGAAACGTAAGGCTGGCTTCGCAGGGAGCAAGGAAGAACAGTATCATCGGACAAGATGGACCCCTCCATACCCGCACAAACTTCTCTTCAAAAATTTTCCACTAGACATTTCTTCACAAAAAAAACGTAAGTACATACAATGGGCCAATTCTCCTTCATTTCTCTATTTTCCCATGTCCCCCCATATACTTGTGTGTATGTGTTTTAAAAGTAAAAGAACTTTTCATTTAATAATTTCGTTCAATGTATTGTATAGTTTGCCGTAAAATGATTTTAAAGTAAGTACTTTCGTATGTTTCAATTCTTTCTATGATGCTACATAATTTGTATTTTCATCATTCGTTTGGTTTATCAAAGTCTATACTTATACAACTACGTGACCCTTGAGTCAGACATCAGGTCCCAATGTTTTTTTTCCCTGCCCCTTTATATCCCCCTCCACCCTTCCTCACTGAAGTTCAGACACGAGTAGAAATATATTATTTGCTTTTATTGTTTAATAAGTAAGGCCTCCATGGTACGACGTTGAAACCTTCAACCCTGATGTCCCATACAACCGCTATTTTGAAGACCTACGTTCCTTCACAAGGTTTATTTTGGTTTGTTAATTCTTCGCAATCATGTTGTGAGAGAGATATAGTAAAAGCGCACTATTCGCTCTTTCCTTTCATTTTTTGTGTTCATTTTAACCATATGGAATATGAAAAAGGAATTATGCTTTCTCCTTTCGTTATTCATATTAATTAGCTACAATCTAATATAATTCTCAATTAGTTTGTATTTGGTCTATTTTGAATTGTCTCATTAAAATGGCAAATTCGAATTTTATTCATTGAATTAAATTATTTATTCTGATTTTTTTAGTTAGAAGGAATAATTCCATAAGAATTTGGAATAACAGATCATACTCACTCATACATACATTCCTCACTGTAGACGCATCGTCTATGCTTCTTACTTTGGTTTAACTCATGCCACGCTTCTGTTCATAAACAGCTTCCTTTTCTATCTAAGTCCCTTCTCTATCTATCTTAAAAAAAAAAAAAAAAACTAAAATCACCTTGAAAACTGCAAGTCATAGAAAGATAACAAAACAAAAAATTATAGAATATTGATTTATGAACACACGCCTCCCCCACTCTGTTTGTCTTTCTTTCTTCCCATGGCCCTATATGTATAAGGTTATCAAGCAGATATGCGGAACGCCAAGAACCACAAAACGAGGCCTGGAATTTGGTCGCGCATGACACTACGGTTTGGAAGCTCAGCAGTAGCAGATGCCAAAAATGCCCAGAAGAGAGAGCATGGCCGTCATTTCCCAGCAACCAAGAGTGTAGCACCCGTCGAAGAAGACAGCCGCACACCCTCACTTAACCCTTTCCCTAATACAAGGGTATGTATACAATCATTTTTTTTCTAGTCTATTACGAGGGTATATATACACCCTCGAATCTTCCACGGCATATTATGCAGTTATGACAAGTTATTTGCTTGCTGCGATGGTATAGCCATATAGACAATGTTCCATTCTAATTTGTAAAACTTATCTTATGATCTAATTTTCATTTGATATCAAGATATTCAACAAAATGGTATGCAACAAATGCTGTACAACAACTCCCCTACTCTCGGCTTTCAGACCTCTATTTATCTGGGCTGTCAGTCAAATCTACACGTGATAATCGCCTCAGGTCTATGATCTACCGACAGAGACTGCGGTGTTTACTTTTGGAAAAACGTATTTGCATACACTGTGTATGGGTATGTGTGTGTGTCCGTATATATGTGTATATGTACGTACATATATACATACACGCATGCACACACACACACACACACACACATATATACATATATACATACATATACATATACATATACATATATATACATATATATATACATATACATATACATATACATATACATATACATATACATACATATATATATATATATATATATATATATATATATATATATACATATATATATATACATACATACATACATACACGTAAACATGTATACGCATATATATACGCACGCGCGCTTGTGTTTGTGTATGTATATATTGCATGTATGCATATATATACAGAGGCACACAGACGCGCACACACACACACACACACACACACACACACACACACACACACACACACACACACACACACACACACACGTGTGTGTGGCCGAACAATATGTGAGACCACATGGAAACCATGGAGGGATATAAGAAAGCCACGTGGTTACGATATGCTATAAAGATGAGGAAATTATTCATCCAGGAAAACTAAAAATCTAAAGACGTTCCTCAAGCCATTGCCACCAAGTAAATATCACTATATTACCGGCGCAGTAAACCGTCAAAAAGAATTCAAGAACAACCTGACTTTGGCTTCAAAAACTTTTTTGAGCACCTTATAATATATGTATATATGTATATATATTTATATATATATATATATATATATATATATATATATATATATATATATATATATATATATATGTATGTATATATATATATATATATATATATATGTATATATATATATACATATATATTTATATATATATATATATATATATATATATATATATATATATATATATATATATATGTAATATATATACATATATATTATACATATATATATACATATATATATATATATATATATATATATATATATATATATATATATGCACATATATAAATATATATATTTATATATATATACAAATATATATATGTATATACATATATATATATATATATATATATATATATATATATATATATATACATATACATATATATATATGTATATACATATATATATATATATATATATAAGGGCAGGGGTGGGGGAGGGAGAGGGGAGAGTTGAGAGAGAGAGAAGGCAGTGATTTACTCTCCTATTTACACTCCCCTCTGGATCCTACACATATAGAAGATTTACTGAAGGGAAGTGAACAATAGTTTGCAAGACTGTGCATGTCAGAGGTTTAGAGAGAAAGAGCGGGGACGCACAAAACCTGCAGGAGCTTTTTCCAAACAGTTAGGATTTGACTCAACAAAGAACTACCAAAGCATTAAAGTATATATCGGTACAAGATTTTCGAAATGTGAGACTAAATGCAGCTTGGTCCAAGAGTTTTATTTTACGAACAATTCACTCAATGGACGAGATTGCAATGGACGTGGAGCGATCATGAAAAGAACATTTTTACTGGTATACCCAGCTTTACAAAGGATAACCCTTGCATTAAATCGATTGCCTTAAGAGAGAGTACATATTGCACGGTATCCAATTGAAAAGGCAGGAACGATTAATCTTCGAAATAATTTGTTAGGAAAACAAATACATGCAGTTTTAAGCCCTTTCAACTTCTTTTGTTGCAATCACGCTTGGCTTTGACTTTTTCACTGGCGGTCTCAATTCATCTCTTGTGAGGCATTATCACCTTTGTCCCTTGAAAACCAATTTACATTTACATTTTTCTTTGTAATGAAAATATGCAATAATGCGCGATGTATACTTCTTCATTGTTTCGTATGCGTTTGCAGTTCCATTCACTTCTAGTCACTATGTAAGTTTTGCAATTAAACCCCATATCAAATATTATAAAGCCATCTGTAATGGGAAGTTCTTTCATACCCAGAACCTCTATAAACCCCCTCTGCCCTTGGGCGCTGTTTCGGAACAAATTCTCCATTGTCCAGAGTGACAACAGGGACGTCCTTTCTATTCCTTTCTAAAGAACAACGATCGCCACCTAGTGTTTTCGTCAACCAAACTCTCTCGCCTGAAGGGTCGGTTACATGTATTGTATCCTTTTATGTACACCATGGCAATAGCATAAATACTCTTTGTTGCTTACACACACACACACACACACACACACACACACACACACACACACACACACACACACACATATATATATATATATATAGATAGATAGATATATAGATAAATAGATAGATATATAGATATAATACATACATGTATATTTGTGTGTTTGTGTGTGTGCATATATATATATATATATATATATATATATAGATAGATAGATAGATAGATAGATATAGATATAGATATATAGATATATATATATATATATATATATATACATATATATATATATTTTTTTTTCTTCTTTTTCTTTTTTTCTTTTTCTTTCATCCTTAGTTTTGGGTGGCATGTTTGCGTGCAATTCAGCGTGTCATGTTTGAGTGAGTGTGTTTGTGTATGCGTGCATATGTGCGCGTCATCTCATACATATGTGTGTGTGATGTTATGTAATGTGAAGTGACCTAACATGACTTGACCATCCCCTCAACTATAGTATGATTTTTAGAAGGCACAAAACCGCTTTCCCTTTTTCAAAGCTTTATTTCGAAAGCCTGCAGGTCTTTTCATCATTGCACCGAATGATGAACTTCAAAAACTCTTTGGTCTACAATATCTATTCCTTTTATTTAAGAGTTTGATCCCCACACAAATTCTAGAGTTTAATCCTCCTTCTTCTTTACTTTTATTGCCAAGATCATAAGTTGGCTTACTACAGCCTCATCTCGTATGTCTTATTTGCATAAAGTTAATTTAGCTCCCGAGAGCCGGAGACATGCCTCCAACATTTTCGCTTTTTCGCTTCTGATATTCCTATATTCAGAAATATCACACCCAAAAAAAAAAAAAAAAAATAGAATCAACATTTCTCATTTCTGGCTTATCTGTTGTCTTTTCATAAGCCTCCATAGATTAAATCCTAATTAAATTTTACACTAGTTGCAATTTTAAGAGCCCGGCCGTTTCTCCTCTATGACACAACATGCATCTTATCTTCCGTACATAATGTTATAAGCTCGTCCGTTGTTTGCTCTTATGGAGTTAGTGAGGACAATAACATCTATAGATGACTCGGAAATGATACTTTTAATTTTTAGTAATGAGATGAATATGATGACAGTGCTGATGAATATGATGATGATTACTATGGTGTTAGTGCTGATGAATAAGAGGAATATATCTATTATAATAATGATAAAAGTAGCAGTAATGATGAAGATGATAATAATACTGATGAGAGTGATAATAATTATCATCTTTGCTACCACCCATTATTTTGTTATTGGTACCATTTGTATAATCATTGTTACCATTATTATTATTTCCACTATCATTATTTATAATTATTTTTTTGATTGATATTATCATTACTATTGTTATTATGATGAAAATGATAATGCGTGAAAGTATTTAAAAAATCTTAACGATAGTTATGATAGCAATCATAATAAAAATCATGCTGAGGATAATAATAATAATGATAAACAAAAAGTAGAATGATGATATAATAGTAATAATAAAATTGATAATGATAATAACCCAGTTCTTTTTTTCACTATCGCTATCTGCTTGTTTTGATGAATTCTGATTAATATATCAGTGTAATATATTCTAATTTTGAATAATAAAACCCATTGACAATGATAACTAATGGTAAAAGCATTATTAGAAGTGATGTTCGTCCAAATATACCTCTTTCACGTCACTCAACGTCAGTGGGAACACCAACA
>BOPN01000790.1:319004-321504 GCA_017312705.2 Penaeus japonicus
TCTGTAACCGGTTTGCTACATTTGATTTACATTTTCTTCTTTCTTTATTTGCTTCTTTCTCTTTCTTTCGCTCTCTCTCCGTCTCTCTGACTCTCTTTCTCTTTCACACACTCTCTCTCTTTTATTCCATTCACTTTGTAATTACAAAATGGTTCCGCGAAGTCATGAATGTCTAATATCACTACCAATAAGAACGATGTTATGACGGGCTTCTCATTAAGATAAGGAAATTATCCTAATCCTAGAAATAACTTGGGTATTCGCATTCTAAAAATTGCGTTTCTAAATACGAGAATAACATGATACTGAAAGGTTATTCTGATGCTATCCTTTATCAAGCTACTGCATGGGACAATGTGTCACATAAGACAAAAGCATAATTCCAACTCCGTTTCTACAATTTACCTTTCATTTACTCCTTTCCTGCGTCCGTCTAATTGGCGAGCTTAACCCTGCCCATCTAGCACCTTGAAACATACGATGCTACATCATTTCAACCCTTTTCTTCAAGGGGTCCTTCGCGTGGCTTCCTCGCAGCTTTCTTAAAGATGAATGTGCTCTGAGGAGGAAAGATTGAAGAGGGTCAGATCTATCTCAAGGGACTCGGCGAGGAGACCGACAAAAGGGGTCTGTTATTGGGAGTTTTTTGGATGTATCTTTGTTACGTAAGGCATCCATGCTTGTGTTTTCGTGTACTTTGCATCTTCATCTACGGTAGTGATCTGTGGTAACATTTTCTTTTCTTTATTCAACAAATATTTCATTAGCTATTTTTCACAGTTATATGGAAACTAACTAAGAGAGTTCTTTTTTCAGAAAACTTGTTTTCAAGTCAAACCTTCTCTGTATAGGTAGGACCTTGAAATATTACTTTTTAACATTATAAAAATATGGTTTATGTTGCTCTCAACACTTTTACATACTTGGCATGGCATTCCTTTCCTGGAAAATATAGACTATTCTATGAAGCTTATATTTAACAAATTACTAGGAAAATATATTAATGAGCTACGGGGTTGGGCACCGAACGAAAGCGAACAGAGGGGCGGTGCTACGGTGGCCGAGACACCGCTTCCTGACGATGAAAACCCTACATTATCACCGATCAATTAAATGCGTGCATTCACCTGGGCCAGGGAGTTGAGGATTGGTTTTACCAATGATTTCCATGAGCTTCTAACTGTCTGGAATTCATTTCCCTCGTAAACCTTTTTTTTATTGGAGATATTTCCGACAAAAATGAAAATTGGACATTTTCAGAACATTGTAAAAATACAGGAAAACATTTTTTTTCTTTTTATCATATCCAAAACAGAGAACTGCATCTACCGTTCATTTAAAGTCAGTGATATTTGCTTCACTCAGGTCCTGTATATATATGTAGCCCAGGACATATAAAGATGTTTAGTTTTATCTTTAAAGATAATTTCCCATGGGAGAAGAGAAAGCGTACTCTTATTTAGAGGAGCAAATATATTCTTTTAATAAGAGTACTGACACTTTTATATTACTCATATTTCCATTCTGCTACTGTGTCGTCAAAGGCAATATAAAAAAAAAACTCTGATAAGAAATAATGAAACACTCCTTTATACCATTTAACTGCCTTGCACATGTCGTATATTTAGCACGATATGTTATCCATCTCTAGAACATCTAACGTAATAGTATCCATACCCTCATCTTTAAGAGGCCATCTCTTCTGAAACGCAAATATAGTCAGAGGAAAAGCGATTGGCGAAAGAAAATACATAACACGAGTACTGAAGTGGGGAGTCTGACATGAGAGAGATGTTCCTTTTTGCGTCCGTGTTGGCAAGAAGGGTAGTATTTCAGCATCGCACATTGAATGACGAAAAGGTATTGCGGAATAGCTTTCCAAATGAATTCTTTGATATTGAAGACTTTGGAGAGGTTTGTCTCACAAGTAAATTCCTTTGACATCGGGCGTTTTGAAAATGTTTTAGTCCCTTCTTCCTTTCTTTCTTTTTTTCGTCTTCGTTATTTAGAGATTGATTTCTGCATTTAGATTATTGCATAATTCAAATTTAACCTATTTGAAACTAAAAATGGAAAGGAGATATAGTTCTTTCTTCTCAGTATGCATCAATTTTCTAACATTTAACTGATGTATATTAATAATGTATTAGTAACAACGATTTTTTTATATAGTTGTTGTTATTAATCTTATTGTTAATTTTGCTGGTACGGTATGATTTTAATTAATACCATTATCATCATATCATAATTTCATTAGCATCGTTATCATCAACAGTTACTGTTAATGCTGTCGTTGTTGTTATCACCTATCAGTTTTGTTAGTCATCATCCTAAACAGTCGTAGTAGCAGAAGCATTAGCAATACTGATCATAAAGACGTTGACAACAATGTTAAAAATAAACTACAATAAGAGATTGAAGTTTGAATAAGATTTATTTTTATCATTACATATCAACGGTCATAATCTCAGCCATAACGCCAGTACATGGTTTCATTCCC
>BOPN01000790.1:364004-369004 GCA_017312705.2 Penaeus japonicus
GCTCGTGAACTTCAATTGTCGCCTGGCGGTCACTTCCATGGTTGGGCATCATGCTGGGTAAGGACCAAGCTCAGATAAAGTCAACACTCGTTGGCACCCTCACGAATTGCACTCGCTGACACAGGCGAGCTTGCCACTGCGCATCTAAGGCCGGCGAAGCAGCTACTCCGCAAATCTTGCTTATCCTTATGATTCCCTTAAGATAGCTTTACCGGCGAAGAATCCGCTTGTTTAGACCGTGTCGACGGGGATACATTTGTTTGAGTGGTTCGGTTTATGTTAGTTCATTGTGTTATTAATACTCAGGTTGATAGAAGTATTAGTTTTATTGATAAAAAATTGCATGCTTGTAGTTTCGCAAACAAATACGAAGAAATAACTATCCCAAATAAAAATAAGTGAAGAAATGAGTGCCACAGTAAAAAGCAACGAAATTGCATATCATTATTATCATCCTTTGCTATTATCTTTATTATTATCTTTATCATTATTATTATCATAATTATTATGATCACCATTATTGATATTATTATCGTCGTTATTGTTAACATCATTAGCATCATTAATATCATTATTATTATAGTAATAGCATTATCACCATTATTGCCATTATCATTATAATCAATATTCTTATTAGCATGAAAATTTTGATACAAAACGGTTGACCTATTGACCTCGTTGGCACTGCCAAAGATCGACCCTGTCGACCTGGAGCCAACGCCTAGGAACTTGCTCGGTTTGCGCCAGTATAGTGATCGTTGGATGGTTCTCTAGAGATTCTTTCTCTTCTGTTTAAATGATTTACAAAGCCAGGCTTCGCGACATTGCATTTCTTTGTGGATTTACTGTCAGAACACATGAGTTTCGCGGTCGTCGCTTATTCACCAATTAGTAGGCATAGATGAATAACCCAGCCACGGAAGCCTCACAATCCAGTGACGTGGAAGTGCCGGTCCCAAGCCCGGGTAAATGGGGAGGGTTGGCGGCAGGAAGGGCATCCGGCTTTAAAACCTTTGCCAAACACAACATGACACGGAACCAGAGGAAAGACAATAATGCTAGGGCATTCCCCACAAGCGATGCGCAGCAAGATCGCCGTAAAGCTGTGAAAAGTGAGTGACGGCTACCTTACCAGGAGCAGGTAAGACTAAAGAAGATAGCTGAGAGGGGTGAAAGGAGGAAGTCAAAGATGGTAGACAGAACGGTGGTCATCGCAACACTGAACGTGGGTACAATGACCGGAAGGGGACGTGAAGTGGTGGATGTAATGGAGAGGAAGAAAATAGACGTGTTGTGTGTGCAGGAAACAAGGTGGAAAGGGCAAAAAGCCAAAGAACTGGGAAACGGCTATAAGTTGTACTATGTGGGGGAAAACAACAAAAGAAACGGTGTTGGAGTGGTGCTGAGTCCGGAAATGAAAGAAGGAGTGGTGCAGGTAAACAGAACATCCGACAGAATAATATGGGTCAAGATCGAGGTGGCAGAAACCACTATGAATGTGGTTTGCATCTACGCTCCTCAAGTGGGGTGTACAGATGAAGAGAAAGACGACTTCTGGGAACAGCTTGGGGATGTGATGCTGAAGATACCAGATGCAGAGGTGACGTGGGTAGCAGGTGACTTCAACGGTCATGTCAGGGAAGGGAGCTTGGACACAGAGGTTACGGGAAAGTACGGTGTCGGAATACGGAACGAAGGAGGAGACAAAATTGTGGACTTTGCAACAGCAAAAAGCATGGCAGTAGTTAACACCTACTTCCAAAAGAGACAATCTGGACGAGCAACTTATACTAGCGGGGGACAAAGTACACAGGTGGACTACATCATGTGCAAAAGAAGGGAACTGAAGACAATACAGGATTGCTATGTCCTGCCAAAAGAAGCAGCTAAACGTAGTCTGCAAGGTAAAGATGAAACAACAGATTAAAAGAAGCGAATGTGGAACAAAGAAAACGCGCTGGTGGAAGTTAAACGAAGAGGAACATCGAAATAAATTTGTCCAGGAGGTGGAGAGGAAATTGGATATGGAAGAGCAGAAAGAGTGGAGCACATGGAGTGGGGTAGTACGGGAAACGGCTGTCGAGGTATTAGGCGTACTTGTGCAGGAAAGGGAAGAAAGAAGAGACGCGGGTGGTGGAACACCGAGGTGCAGGATGGATCAGGACAAGCGGAGAAGAAGAAGGAGAGAGATCTAAATAGATGTGAGGAAACTATTGTAGCCTTTAAAGAGGCAAATAAGAAAGTGAAAAGAGAAGTGGCAAAAGCCAAAAGCAAAGCGTACGAGGAGTTGTATAGTAGCCTAGACGGGCAAGATAAGTAAAGGAAAGCTATCAGGATAGCCAAGCAGAAACATAAGGAGGCGCAAGATGTATACCAAGCTAAGAGGATAAAAGACGGTGAAGGGCTAGTGTTGACAGACGGCAAACAGATAAAAGAAAGATGGAAGGAGTACTTCCAACAATTGATGAATGTAGAAAACCCAAGAGTAGAACTAGTGATTGAAGCTGCAGAAGAAGGAGAGATAGAGGAGGTTGGAGAAATGGAAGTGACAACAGCAATAAAAGAGCAGAAGAAGGGTAAAGCGGTGGGACCGGATGATATACCAGTCGATGCAGTTGGTGGCCATGGCAAAACAGGTGAAAGACAATGAAAATTCAGAGCCATCCCAGAGACTGGGCCATGCCAGATGATTGGAGAGATAAAGTATCACCAATGCCCATTTCATAACAAGGGTTATACAGGATTGTGAAAACTGCCTGGGCATTCAAACTGTCTCACATACCCTAAAGATGTGGGAAAGGATCATAGACAAGAGATTGAGGAGTAGAGTGGAGGTGTCTGACCAACAGTTTGGGTTTATGCCAAATAGAAGCACAACTGACGCAATTTTTGCGCTCAGGCAGATAATGGAGAAGCACAGGGAGGGGCAAGAAGAACTACATTGTATCTTCATTGATCTAGAGAAAGCTTACGATCGGGTACCGAGACAAGAGGTATGGAATTGTTTGAGACTGAGGGGGTGGAAGAGAAATACATCAGGTTGATACAAGATATGTATGAGAGCAGTAAGACTGTGGTGAGGTGCGCGGCGGGTGATACGGAGGAGTTTGAGGTAACGGTGGGGCTGCATCAAGGGTCAGCACTTAGCCCATTCTTGTTTGCAGTGATTATGGATTGCATGACGGAGGTAGTCCAGAGGGAAGCCCCGTGGGATATGCTGTTTGCGGACGATGTAGTGGTGTGCGGGAAGACGAAGGAGGAGGTAGAGCTGAGATTAGAGCTTTGGAGGAATGCAATGGAGACCAGAGGAATGAGAGTCAGTAGACAGAAGACCGGATATTTGAAGATGAAGGTAGGAGAAGAGGACGTAGAGGATGATGATGAGGATGTAACACCGGTAAAGATACAGGGTGAGGACGTGAACCAGGTAAAAGAGTTTAAGTACCTTGGCTCCACAGTGCAGGAAGATGGAGGTTCGGACAGGGAAGTCACAAAACGCATACAAGCAGGTTGGGGTGCGTGGAAGAAAGTAACAGGGGTGATGTGCGATAGAAAAGTGTCAGATGTGGTGAAAGGAAAATGTACAAGACCATAGTAAGACCAGCAATGATCTATATGGATGGTGGAGCTGTAATTAAAGCACAGGAGAAGAAAATACAGGTAGCAGAAATGAAGATAACAGGTGGTCACTGGGGTTCACAAAGTTGGATAAAGTAAAAAATGAGGACATTAGAGAAAGATTGAAAGTTGCAGTAATATCGGAAAAGTTGAGAGAAAGCAGATTGAGGTGGCTGGGACACGTAGTGAGAAGAAATGGAGATTATGTAGGGAAGAGGGTTAGACGGATGACTGTTGGGAGGAGGAAGAGGGGAAGACCCAAAAGAAGGTGGGAGGATTGCGTGAAAGAGGACAAGATAGCGAAAGGGGTGACAGAGAGCGATGCATTATGGAGGACGACATGGAGGAGGCGGATCCGTGCCGGCGACCCCGAGTAAATTGGGAAAAGCCAGTAGAAGAAGAAGAAGATATATGTATGTATGTATATATATATACATATATACACACATACATATATACATATATATACGCACATATATGTGTATGTATATATATAACATATATATATGTATATATATACATATATACATAGATAAATATATAAATATATGTACATATATATACACACACATTATATATATATATATATATATATATATATATATATATATATATATATATATATATATATATATATATATATACACACACATATATATATGTATATATATATATATATATATATATATATATATATATACAAATACATATATATACATACACACACACATATGTGTATATGTATATATATATATATATATATATATATATATATATATATATATATATATATATATATATATATATATATACGTACATACACATACGTATATACACATACATATACATAAATACACACATACACATAAATAAATACACACACACATTTCACAATACAGATTCTACACCGTTACCCTGAAACTTTAGCTTTTTGTGTATAGATATCTAGATGTATCATCCCTGAATAGCTACCACTTGGATAATAGTCAACATAGTTTATCACTTCGTGCAAATAATATGTGCTCATGGTGTAGTGGTTATCACATCTGTCTAACACACAGAAGGTCCCAGGTTCGAGCCCTGGTGAGCACACTTTTCTTCTAGAATTATCCAATCCTCCCCTTCTTACGAATGAGGAACTCCCAGAGTACAATCTACAACCGACGCCAGCGAACCATTAACCGGCGGCGCAGTTGCAGAAATATGCATGTGGGAAACTCTCTTGTGACTGCCGAGGTCAGCGGAATGTACAATGGTATTCTTAGGAAAGGCTCTAGGCTCAAAAAAGAGCATTTTGATGTTATCTAAGATTTTTAGGTGAATGTTTCTATCCCTTAGATACCTTTCAATTTTAGAAGGACTACAATAGCTACATTTCCAGA
>BOPN01000790.1:371504-376504 GCA_017312705.2 Penaeus japonicus
AAAACATTTCGACCAGTTTTCGGTGAGATTCATTTATGGCTCATACAAGACAAGGACAAGACAATGTGATATTGTGACTGCAAGAATTAGACTTGGATACAGAATGTATTGGCAGGTCAGTTCAGAATGCAATGTAGAAGAAACTAAATGCAGACTTTGCAACGAAGAGTATAAACGAACACTTGAACATTACATTTCAGAGTGCCATATGATACAACCTTTCAGGCCACCTAGCATGAGGTATGCAGAGTTATGTAATTATTTCATAACATCAACTGTGCTAGAAGATGTACTTATGCTATATCCGAAATTCGGTATATGATACCCTATTACAACATTTATCAAATGTCTATTCACAGTTGATATACTATAGAATATAATCATGTTATTACCTTAATTTATAATACAATGTTAGCAACAATGTCATAAGTGACTCTTACATCAACAAAGTTGGTCCATGCCTGTACAGAACTATACGTATGCACCAGTAAACCGGGGTGCATGGCGTCTAATAATCTGTCACGGAAGCGAGTATTGCGTAGAATATTTTTCATATCATATCATCAGTGGGAGTTTACACAATAAGAAGAGGCAAGAAGTCAAATTATTACTTTCGTCGCGACATTATAAGCTCATCGTCTGGGGCTACATCTTCTTCCAAAGGCTGACGTCCATTTAATCATTTAATCGTAGTGGCAGTCGATCCTCCTGGTGCAAAGAGTGGATATTCAATTCCTCCATCCTTGCAGTCTCGGGCAGTCAGGGTGCCACCCTCTCTGGCATAGCCCGAAAGAAAGGTAGGCGGTGAACTACACGGCCTGGCATCAGCATTCAGGGCCCTCGGATGCTTTTCCTGCATGCATCCAGGAAAAATAACCAAAAATGCTGACTAAAGTAGTCACGGCAGCATAGTGTAGGTGACCAGGTCTCTTTTATTTATTCCTCTAGGCCATCCATGAAGTTAAAGCAGTTGCTTCAAGAATATAATTTAATCTACGACAAGTACTATTGTTGTCATTGTTATTAAAGTGCATTTGCTTATCTTGTCTGTGTATATTTAATTTACTTTTGGGATTATGAAGGAGGAAAATTTTAATATTTCGTATTTACATACCTAATTTACACTATGGTTCCAAACACTGCTAAGTTAAGCTCTTCACAGACTTTAAGTTGCCGACCTTTTGTTTAGCTTAAGACTTAAGGTCTTGATGATGGAGAGGCTATGTACTGGCAGGGGAACTTTCCGTGATGGCAGCTGTAAGCGAGAAGGTAAGCACTAACAGTAACATAAGCAAACCACACTTAATGGTGAGCAATTTTCAAATTGACTGTCTACTACAATATGTATTTTCATAATCACATAGGGCTGTATATTTTGCATCCGTAAAACATTCTGCCAAATGTTTGACTCTTCTTTTAGCAATATATTGCTTAATCTAATGTTTACTGAATTGCATGATTGCTTTGAAGTTCAAAGGCCGAAATACTTTGTTAAAAACAAAACAAAACTCGCCATATACTGGCATTGCCTCCGAAAAGTGCACAGGTTTCCCCTAACTCCTTTGCATTCAATGTCCGAACATGCAGCCACTAAAAGTTTTTGTTCATGCAGGACCCGGTACCAAGTTCTCCAAATCTAACCAGTTGCGTATTCAGTTTTGTTTCATACTTATTTTCATTTTCGGTACACCAAACAAAATTGACAACCTCACTCGCTGTCTTCAAAAGACTTAGACAAATCAAACATATATATATATATATATATATATATATATATATATATGTATATATATATATATATATATATATATATATATACACACACACACACACACACACGTGCGCATGTGTACATGCTATTTATATTAATGTAATAATTTCACAAAATAAAATATATCAATTGTGTTCCCTTTAACTGCTGATACCGTTTTACACACAAACATGTGTATGTGTGTATAACGTTGTCAGTAATTTAAGTGAATTTAATAGTATAATATTTCCTAATGTGAAATTATTGTATTGCATGTATAACCCATCAATCTTGTGAATTGGAGATAGCTGACAACTGATACTCCTGATGTCAGGTCAACTGACTCACAGGGTAATTCAAAACTCAACAGCGTCCCTTAGTGATGTGTCATATACCCTGGGATATACTTTGACCCCTCAAAGTTACATATGAATAATAAAAAATATCAAAACACTACTTGTTTTACACTTGGGCATCTACGAAAATGGGTTTCCCTGAGAATCCCGTGTGTATGTGAATAAAATGAATTGAGAGGTCAACTTGTGCCCTTCAGCAGGTGCAGCAGAGTACGGTATGTATGAAAAGTATTGGTCGAATGTCCTCGTAGATATAATTCGTTTTCAATATTGAAATGGAATGCACACGTACAGAAATCTGCCGACCGTGTGACACCTTACGTAGAAAGCTAGGTTTTCTATAACTCTGTTGGCAGACCTCTTATATTTGAGGATATTTTGAGACAAGATCACTAGTTCTGCAACTCAAATGCTAGAATTTCGTATATAGGGCGTAATGGACAAGTTCTACTCCTTTTTGAAAGTGCAAAGTGACGGGTATTCAGGAAGTGTAGCTATTGTAGTCCTTCTAAAATTGAAAGGTATCTAAGTGATAGCCATTCACCTAAAAATCTTAGATAACATCAAAATGCTCTTTCTTAAGCCTAGAGCCTTTCCTAAGAATACCATTGTACATTCCGCTGACCTCGGCAGTCACAAGAGTTTCCCACATGCATATTTCTGTAACTGCGCCGCTGATTCGTGGCAATGATTTCGCTGGCGTCGGTTGTAGATTCTTATTGCTCTGGGAGTTCCTCATTCGTAAGAAGTGGAGGATTGGATAATTCTAGAAGAAAAGTGTGCTCACCAGGGCTCGAACCTGGGACCTTCTGTGTGTTAGACAGATGTGATAACCACTACACCATGAGCACGTATTGGTTACAGGCAGAGTAAGTAAACTATATTGACAATGTCTACAGTGGTAGCCTAATTAGAGGACGATACATCTGAATATTTATACACAACAAGCTAAAATTTCAGGGTAACGGTGTAGGATCAACATTGTGAAATGTGTGTGTGTGTATTTATTTATGTGTATGTGTGTGTATTTATGTATATGTATGTGAATATACGTATGTGTATGTACGTATATATATACTATATATATATATATACATACATATATATGTGTGTGTATATGTATGTGTGTATATATATGTATATATATACATACATACATACATATATATATGTATATGTATATATATATATATATATATAATGTATGTGTATATATATGTACATATATGTATATATGTATATGTATAGAACCCAGCCACGGAAGCCTCACAATCCAGTGCCGTGGAAGTGCCGGTCCCAAGCCTGGGTAAATGGGGAGGGTTGGCGGCAGGAAGGGCATCCGGCTTTAAAACCTTTGCCAAACACAATATGACACGGAACCAGAGGAAAGACAATAATGCTAGGGCATTCCCCACAAGCGATGCGCAGCAAGATCGCCGTAAAGCTGTGAGAAGTGAGCGACGGCTACCTTACCAGGAGCGGGTAAGACTAAAGAAGATAGCTCATAGGGGTGAAAGGAGGAAGTCAAAGAATGTAGACAGAATGGTGGTCATCGCAACACTGAACGTGGGTACAATGACCGGAAGGGGACGTGAAGTGGTGGATGTAATGGAGAGGAAGAAAATAGACGTGTTGTGTGTGCAGGAAACAAGGTGGAAAGGGCAAAAAGCCAAAGAACTGGGAAACGGCTATAAGTTGTACTACGTGGGGGAAAACAACAAAAGAAACGGTGTTGGGGTGGTGCTGAGTCCGGAAATGAAAGAAGGAGTGGTGCAGGTAAACAGAACATCCGACAGAATAATATGGGTCAAGATCGAGGTGGCAGAAACCACTATAAATGTGGTTTGCATTTACGCTCCTCAAGTGGGGTGTACGGATGAAGAGAAAGACGACTTCTGGGAACAGCTTGGGGATGTGATGCTGAAGATACCAGATGCAGAGGTGACGTGGGTAGCAGGTGACTTCAACGGTCATGTCGGGGAAGGGAGCTTGGACACAGAGGTTACGGGAAAGTACGGTGTCGGAATACGGAACGAAGGAGGAGACAAAATTGTGGACTTTGCAACAGCAAAAAGCATGGCAGTAGTTAACACCTACTTCCAAAAGAGATTGACCCGACGAGCAACTTATACTAGCGGTGGACAAAGTACACAGGTGGACTACATCATGTGCAAGAGAAGGGAACTTAAGACAATACAGGATTGCTATGTCCTGCCAAAAGAAGCGGTGGCTAAACAGCAGAAGCTGGTAGTCTGCACGGTAAAGATGAAACAACAGATTAAAAGAAGCGAATGTGGAACAAAGAAAACGCGCTGGTGGAAGTTAAACGAAGAGGAACATCGAAATAAATTTGTCCAGGAGGTGGAGAGGAAATTGGATATGGAAGAGCGGAAAGAGTGGAGCACATTGAGTGGGGTAGTACGGGAAACAGCTGTTGAGGTACTAGGGCGTACTTCAGGCAGGAAAGGGAAGAAAGAAGAGACGTGGTGGTGGAACACCGAGGTGCAGGATGCGATCAGGGACAAGCGAGAAAAGAAGGAGAGAGATCTAAATAGATGTGAGGAAACTATTGTAGCCTGTAAAGAGGCAAATAAGAAAGCGAAAAGAGAAGCGGGCAAAAGCCAAAAGCAAAGCGCATTTGCGAGTTAGATAGTAAAGCCTAGACGGGCAAGATGGGCAAAGGAAAGCTATCAGGATAGCCAAGCAGAAACATAAGGAGGCGCAAGATGTATACCAAGCTAAGAGGATAAAAAATGGTGAAGGACTAGTGTTGACAGACGGCAAACAGATAAAAGAAAGATGGAAGGAGTACTACCAACAATTGATGAATGTAGAGAACCCAAGAGTAGAACTAGTGATTGAAGCTGCAGAAGAAGGAGAGATAGAGGAGGTTG
>BOPN01000790.1:381504-384004 GCA_017312705.2 Penaeus japonicus
ATCATCAGATTCTTTCATATCTGATAGGTATATGGAGACCAAATCGTTCATGCCGGTACAGAGTATTTGACTGATGGCCTCCTCACATACTATGATTTGCCTGTGCATGAGTTATCAAAGCGAAAATAATGAACGACCTCGCCAGATTCAACCGGAATCTTCGATCCAGTCAAGAAGCAAAACATTCCGGTGTTTGTTTATACGCCCTATATTTATGGAAAATTTAACAATTATTTAGAACATAATACAAAAAATAATTATTTAGAACAATACAAAAAATAACACACTATATAGAACGTATGTACATAGGTAAACGTAGACACCGATGGGTTGTGAAGTTGACCCAGAGGATAACTACAATCAATGACCGGTACTACAGAACTATACCGTATGCACCCCAGTAAACCGGGGTGCATGTCGTCTAATAATCTATCACGGAAGCGAGTATTGCGTAGAATATCTTTCATATCATGTGTAGGTACATCAGTGGGAGTTTACACAATAAGAAGAGGCAAGAAGTCAAATGATTACTTTCGTCGCGACATTATAAGCTCATCGTCTGGGGCTACAACTTCTTCCAAAGGCTGACGTCCGTTTAATCATTTAATCGTAGCGGCAGTCGATCCTCCTGGTGCAAAGAGTGGATATTCAATTCCTCCATCCTCGCAGTCTCGGGCAGTCAGGGTGCCACCCTCTCTGGCATAGCCCGAAAGAAAGGTAGGCGGTGGACTACACGGCCTGGCATCAGCATTCGGGGCCCTCGGATGCATTTCCTGTATGCATCCAGTGGACTGCCTCCCAAAGCCACCCATTGATTCCAGGGCTTAAGATCAATGGATATCAGCTACAGTAACACAGCGGTCGGAAACCTGCGGATCATTCAGAAGCCCCGTGCGGCTCCTGTCCCCCTCTACTTACAAAGTGTCCAAATTACCGTTAAAAATACCCAAAATACTGACTAAAGTAGTCACGGCAGCAGAGTGTAGGTGACCAGGTCTCTTTTATTTCCTCCTCTAGGCCATCCATGAAGTTAGAACAGTTGCTTCAAGAATATAATTTAATCTATGACAGCTACTATTGTTGTCATTGTTATTAAAGTGCATTTGCATATCTTGTCTGTGTATATTTAACTTACTTTTGGGATTATGAAGGAGGAAAATTTTAATATTTCGTATTTACATACCTAATTTACACTATGGCTCCAAACACTGCTATGTTAGGCTCTTCACAGATTTTAAGTTGCCGACCTTTTGTTTAGCTTAAGACTTAAGGTCTTGATGATGGAGAGGCTATATACTGGCAGGGGAACTTCCGTGATGGCAGCTGTAAGCGAGAAGGTAAGCACAGACAGTAACATAAGCAAACCACAATTCATGGTGAGCAATTTTCAAATTGACTGTCTACTACAATATGTATTTTCATAATCACATAGAGCTGTATATTTTGCATCCGCAAAACATTCTGCCAAATGTTTGACTCTTCTTTTAGCAATATATTGCTTAATCTAATGTTTACTGAATTCCATGATTGCTTTGAAGTTCAAAGGCCGAGGAACTTTGTTAAAAACAAAACAAAAACTCGCCATATACGGGCATTGCCTCCGAAAAGTGCACAGGTTTCCCTAACTCCTTTGCATTCAATGTCCGAAGATGCAGCCACTTCAAAGTTTTTGTTCATGCAGGACCCGGTACTAAGTTCTCCAAATCTAATCAGTTGCGTATAAAGTTTTGTTTCATACTTATTTTCATTTTCGGTACACCAAACAAAATAGACAACCTCACTCGCTGTCTTCAAAAGACTTAGACAAATCAAACACACACACACACACACACACACACACACACACACACAAACATATATATATATATATATATATATATATATATATATATATATATATATATGTTACATATATATATATATATGTTACATATATATATATATATATGTTACATATATATATATATATATATATATATATATATATATATATATATATATATATATATATATATATATATATATATAGATATATATGTTATATATATATATATATAGATATAGATATATATATACTTATATATACATATATATATATATATATATATATATATATATATATATATATATATATATATATATACATATATATATAATATATATATATATATATATATATATGTATATATATATATATATATATATATATATATATATATATGTTACATATATATATATATATATATATATATATATATATATATATATATATATATATATATATATATATATATATATATATATATATATATATATATATATATGTTACATATATATATATATATATATATATATATATATATATATATATATATATATATATGTTATATATATATATATATATATATATATATATATATATATATATATATATATATATATATATATATATATATACGTGCACACATGCTATTCATATTAATGCAATAATTTCACAAAA
>BOPN01000790.1:389004-403615 GCA_017312705.2 Penaeus japonicus
CTTCAAAGTTTTTGTTAATGCAGGACCCAGTACTAAGTTCTCCAAATCTAACCAGTTGCGTATTCAGTTTTGTTTTATACTTATTTTCATTTTCGGTACACCAAACAAAATAGACAACCTCACTCGCTGTCTTCAAAAGACTTAGACAAATCAAACATATATATATATATATATATATATATATATATATATATATATATATATATATATATATATTGAGATTCGCCTCTTGCTGAGAATCCCTGACTTTAAGGTTTATATTATTTCAACATTAACATATTTGTGGGAAAATCTATAGGAATTCGTGGACTTTTTGGGTGAATTTTGCAGGAGATCTCTCTCGCCTACATGGGAATTGGTTGAAAATTACATAATTTTCAGTTAAATACTATGTTCACACATATGTTAGAACAAGGCAAGTTAATGATATATCTTTATCCCTCTAAGGCAGTTATTTTGCACAGCCAATCGAATATCAATACTCGTGAATAAAGTCACTGTTAAAAACAGTTCTCGTTGTGAAAGATTTGTGATATGGGCCAAGATCTTGTTAAGGGCATAATAAAGTGCTTAAATTGCTCTCTCTCTCTCTTCCTCCTTCCCCCCTCTCTCTCCTTCCTCTCTCTCTCTCGCTTCTCTCTCTCTCTCTCGCTCTCCCTCCCTCTCTATTCCTCTCCCTCTCTATTCCACTCCCTCTCTCCCTCCCCCCTTCCCTCACTCTCTCCCTCACTCTCTCAAAGAGTCTACACACACAGCTCTTCGTAAGCTCAAGTCGTTTTGATAGGATGTTATTGATGTTACCGCCGTAGATCGTCCACAGACGGAACTTGGATGAATTGTGATCCAACCCAATCGTCGGAATTTGTTGCATGACAAACGCCTATACGATCGATGTTACTCACGATTCAGGCAGCAGGTACTTAAATGGGCCCATTTCCATTTATTAATCTCTTTTCTCTCTAATACAAACAACCCAAACACATACTTTTCTTTGTATGATTGAATGTAATTTTGTAGAAGTGTGTATATACCTATGTGGTATATCTAAACATGCATGTGTAGTGCACAAACACCTACAGACACTCTTAAATTGGGTGCACATTTACAAATAGGAAAGTACATCTAAAATAGACTTATGCATCTTTATGATCATGACAGCAAGTGCTTATTACTTATCAACTTATATTTCTTACGTATTCTCTTAATTCTATTGTAAGTCTAAGAAACCTCTGGGTCTATTATATCTAGAGGAAAGATTTGAGTATAAAAGAAGGCTAAACTAATGACTTTTCTTATATCTGATAGTAGCGTAGTGGAGACCAATGTCTATGCTGGTGGCGAGGCATTTAATCGAGTGGCCTCTCACGCATACTACGAGCGCGGTCGTGTAGGAGTTACTCAAGTGAAAATAGTCGAACGACCTTGCCAGGATTCGAACCTGGAATCTTCTGATCCGTAGTCAGACGCGTTATCCGTTGCGCCACAAGGCCCACATTTAAGGGAAAATTTAACAATTATTTAGAACATAATACAAAAAATAATTATTTAGAACAATACAAAAAATAACAAACTATATAGAACGTATGTACATAGGTAAACGTAGACACCGATGGGTTCTGAAGTTGACCCAGAGGATAACTACAATCAATGACCGGTACTACAGAACTATACCGTATGCACCCCAGTAAACCGGGGTGCATGGCGTCTAATAATCTGTCACGGAAGCGAGTATTGCGTAGAATATCTTTCATATCATGTGTAGGTACATCAGTGGGAGTTTACACAATAAGAAGAGGCAAGAAGTCAAATGATTACTTTCGTCGCGACATTATAAGCTCATCGTCTGGGGCTACATCTTCTTCCAAAGGCTGACGTCCGTTTAATCATTTAATCGTAGTGGCAGTCGATCCTCCTGGTGCAAAGAGTGGATATTCAATTCCTCCATCCTCGCAGTCTCGGGCAGTCAGGGTGCCACCCTCTCTGGCATAGCCCGAAAGAAAGGTAGGCGGTGGACTACACGGCCTGGCATCAGCATTCGGGGCCCTCGGATGCTTTTCCTGCATGCATCCAGTGGTTCACTCCCCGACTGCGGCCCGGTGGGATCACCAACCTGCCTACCCCGATATGCTTCTCGGAGAGACGGACCGACACGGACTGCCTCCCAAAGCCACCCATTGATTCCAGGACTTAAGATCAATGGATATCAGCTACACTAACACAGCGGTCCAAATTACCGTTAAAAATAACCAAAATACTGACTAAAGTAGTCACGGCAGCATAGTGTAGGTGACCAGGTCTCTTTTATTTACTCCTCTAGGCCATCCATGAAGTTAAAGCAGTTGCTTCAAGATTATAATTTAATCTACGATAGCTACTATTGTTGTTATTGTTATTAAAGTGCATTTGTTTATCTTGTCTGTGTATATTTAATTTACTTTTGGGATTATGAAGGAGGAAAATTTTAATATTTCGTATTTACATACCTAATTTACACTATGGCTCCAAACACTACTAAGTTAAGCTCTTCACAGACTTAAAGTTGCCGACCTTTTGTTTAGCTTAAGACTTAAGGTCTTGATGATGGAGAGGCTATGTACTGGCAGGGGAACTTTCCGTGATGGCAGCTGTAAGCGAGAAGGTAAGCACTAACATTAACATCAGCAAACCACACTTCATGGTGAGCAATTTTCAAATTGACTGTCTACTACAATATGTATTTTCATAATCACATAGGGCTGTATATTTTGCATCCGCAAAACATTCTGTCAAATGTTTGACTCTTCTTTTAGCAATATATTGCTTAATCTAATGTTTACTGAATTCCATGATTGCTTTGAAGTTCAAAGGCCGAGGAACTTTGTTAAAAACAAAACAAAAACTCGCCATATACTGGCATTGCCTCCGAAAAGTGCACAGGTTTCCCCTAACTCCTTTGCATTCAATGTCCGAAGATGCAGCCACTTCAAAGTTTTTGTTCATGCAGGACCCGGTACTAAGTTCTCCAAATCTAACCAGTTGCGTATTCAGTTTTGTTTCATACTTATTTTCATTTTCGGTACACCAAACAAAATAGACAACCTCACTCGCTGTCTTCAAAAGACTTAGACAAATCAAACATATATATATATATATATATATATATATATATATATATATATATATATATATATATATATATATATATATATATATATATATATATATATATATATATATATATATACACACACACACACACACACGTGCGCATGTGTACATGCTATTCATATTAATGTAATAATTTCACAAAATAAAATATATCAATTGTGTTCCCTTTAACTGCTGATACCGTTTTACACACACAAACATGTGTATGTGTGTATAACGTTGTCAGTAATTTAAGTAATTCTAATTAGTATAATATTTCCTAATGTGAAATTATTGTATTGGTATGTATAACCCGACAATCTTGTGAATTGGAGATAGCTGACAACTGATACTCCTGATGTCAGGTCAACTGACTCACAGGGTAATTCAAAACTCAACAGCGTCCCTTAGTGATGTGTCATATACCCTGGGATATACTTTGACCCCTCAAAGTTACATATGAATAATAGCAAATATCAAAACACTACTTGTTTTACACTTGGGCATCTACGAAAATGGGTTTCCGTGAGAATCTCGTGTGTATGTGAATAAAATGAATTGAGAGGTCAACTTGTGCCCTTCAGCAGGTGCAGCAGAGTATGGTATGTATGAAAAGTATTGGTCGAATGTCCTCGTAGATATAATTCGTTTTCAATATTGAAATGGAATGCACACGTACAGAAATCTGTCGACCGTGTGACACCTTGCGTAGAAAGCTAGGTTTTCTATAACTCTGTTGGCAGACCTCTTATATTTGAGGATATTTTGAGGCAAGATCACTAGTTCTATAACTCAAAGTGCAAAGTGACGGGTATTCAGGAAGTGTAGCTATTGTAGTCCTTCTAAAATTGAAAGGTATCTAAGGGATAGAAACATTCACCTAAAAATCTTAGATAACATCAAAATGCTCTTTCTTAAGCCTAGAGCCTTTCCTAAGAATACCATTGTACATTCCGCTGACCTCGGCAGTCACAAGAGAGTTTCCCACATGCATATTTCTGTAACTGCGCCGCCGATTCGTGGCAATGATTTCGCTGGCGTCGGTTGTAGATTCTTATTGCTCTGGGAGTTTCTCATTCGTAAGAAGGGGAGGATTGGATAATTCTAGAAGAAAATTGTGCTCACCAGGGCTCGAACCTGGGACCTTCTGTGTGTTAGACAGATGTGATAACCACTACACCATGAGCACGTATTGGTTACATGCAGAGTAAGTAAACTATATTGACAATGTCTAGAGTGGTAGCCTTATTAGAGGACGATACATCTGAATATTTATACACAATAAGCTAAAATTTCAGGGTAACGGTGTAGGATCAACATTGTGAAATATGTGTGTGTATTTATTAATGTGTATGTGTGTGTATTTATGTATATGTATGTGAATATACGTATGTGTATGTACGTATATATATACTATATATATATACATACATATATATGTGTGTGTATATGTATGTGTGTATATATATGTATATATATACATACATACATATATATGTATATGTATATATATATATATATATATATATATATATATAATGTGTGTGTATATATATGTACATATATGTATATATGTATATGTATAGAACCCAGCCACGGAAGCCTCACAATCCAGTGCTGTGGAAGTGCCGGTCCCAAGCCCGGGTAAATGGGGAGGGTTGGCGGCAGGAAGGGCATCCGGCTTTAAAACCTTTGCCAAACACAATATGACACGGAACCAGAGGAAAGACAATAATGCTAGGGCATTCCCCACAAGCGATGCGCAGCAAGATCGCCGTAAAGCTGTGAGAAGTGAGCGACGGCTACCTTACCAGGAGCGGGTAAGACTAAAGAAGATAGCTCATAGGGGTGAAAGGAGGAAGTCAAAGAATGTAGACAGAATGGTGGTCATCGCAACACTGAACGTGGGTACAATGACCGGAAGGGGACGTGAAGTGGTGGATGTAATGGAGAGGAAGAAAATAGACGTGTTGTGTGTGCAGGAAACAAGGTGGAAAGGGCAAAAAGCCAAAGAACTGGGAAACGGCTATAAGTTGTACTACGTGGGGGAAAACAACAAAAGAAACGGTGTTGGAGTGGTGCTGAGTTCGGAAATGAAAGAAGGAGTGGTGCAGGTAAACAGAACATCCGACAGAATAATCTGGGTCAAGATCGAGGTGGCAGAAACCACTATGAATGTGGTTTGCATCGCTCTCAAGTGGGGTGTACGGATGAAGAGAAAGAGAAAGACGACTTCTGGGAACAGCTTGGGGATGTGATGCTGAAGATACCAGATGCAGAGGTGACGTGGGTAGCAGGTGACTTCAACAGTCATAATCAGAGAGGAGCTTGGACACAGAGGTTACGGGAAAGTACGGTGTCGGAATACGGAACGAAGGAGGAGACAAAATTGTGGACACATAGCAAAAAGCATGGCAGTAGTTAACACCTACTTCCAAAAGAGATTGACAGGCAAGCAACTTATACTAGCGGGGGACAAAGTACACAGGTGGACTACATCATGTGCAAGAGAAGGGAACTGAAGACAATACAGGATTGCTATGTCCTGCCAAAAGAGACAGTGGCTAAACAGCACAAGCTGGTAGTCTGCACAGTAAAGATGAAACAACAGACCAAAGAAGCCCGAATGTGGAACAAAGAAAACGCGCTGGTGGAAGTTAAACGAAGAGGAACATCGAAATAAATTTGTCCAGGAGGTGGAGAGGAAGTGGCTATGGAAGAGCGGAAAGAGTGGGTACATTGAGTGGGGTAGTACGGGAAACAGCTGTCGAGGTACTAGGGCGTACTTCAGGCAGGAAAGGGAAGAAGAGACGTGGTGGTGGAACACCGAGGTGCAGGATGCGATCAGGGACAAGCGAGAAAAGAAGAAGGAGAGAGATCTAAATAGATGTGAGGAAACTATTGTAGCCTTTAAAGAGGCAAATAAGAAAGTGAAAAGAGAAGTGGCAAAAGCCAAAAGCAAAGCGTACGAGGAGTTGTATAGTAGCCTAGACGGGCAAGATGGGCAAAGGAAAGCTATCAGGATAGCCAAGCAGAAACATAAGGAGGCGCAAGATGTATACCAAGCTAAGAGGATAAAAGACGGTGAAGGGCTAGTGTTGACAGACGGCAAACAGATAAAAGAAAGATGGAAGGAGTACTACCAACAATTGATGAATGTAGAGAACCCAAGAGTAGAACTAGTGATTGAAGCTGCAGAAGAAGGAGAGATAGAGGAGGTTGGAGAAATGGAAGTGACAACAGCAATAAAAAGGATGAAGAATGGTAAAGCGGTGGGACCGGATGATATACCAGTCGAAGCATGGAAGGCTATGGGCAGAACAGCAGTGAGGTGGCTAACAGAGGTATTCAGAAACATCTTGGAGACGGAGCATATGCCAGATGAATGGAGAGATAGTACTCTCATACCCATTTTCAAGAACAAAGGGGACATACAGGATTGTGGAAACTACCGGGGCATCAAACTAACCTCACATACCCTAAAGATGTGGGAAAGGATCATAGACAAGAGATTGAGGAGTAGAGTGGAGGTGTCTGACCAACAGTTTGGGTTTATGCCAAATAAAAGCACAATTGACGCAATTTTTGCGCTCAGGTAGATAATGGAGAAGCACAGGGAGGGGCAAGAAGAACTACATTGTATCTTCATTGATCTAGAGAAAGCTTACGATCGGGTACCGAGACAAGAGGTATGGAATTGTTTGAGACTGAGGGGGGTGGAAGAGAAATACATCAGGTTGATACAAGATATGTATGAGAGCAGTAAGACTGTGGGGAGGTGTGCAGCGGGTGATACGGAGGAGTTTGAGGTGGGGCTGCATCAAGGGTCAGCACTTAGCCCATTCTTGTTTGCAGTGATTATGGATTGCATGACGGAGGTAGTCCAGAGGGAAGCCCCGTGGGATATGCTGTTTGCGGACGATGTAGTGGTGTGCGGGAAGACGAAGGAGGAGGTAGAGCTGAGATTAGAGCTTTGGAGGAATGCAATGGAGACCAGAGGAATGAGAGTCAGTAGACAGAAGACCGAGTATTTGAAGATGAAGGTAGGAGAAGAGGACGTAGAGGATGATGATGAGGATGTAACACCGGTAAAGATACAGGGTGAGGACGTGAACCAGGTAAAAGAGTTTAAGTACCTTGGCTCCACAGTGCAGGAAGATGGAGGTTCGGACAGGGAAGTCACAAAACGCATACAAGCAGGTTGGGGTGCGTGGAAGAAAGTAACAGGGGTGATGTGCGATAGAAAAGTGTCAGATGTGGTGAAAGGAAAAATGTACAAGACCATAGTAAGACCAGCAATGATCTATGGCATGGAGGCGGTGGCTGTGACGAAAGCACAGGAGAAGAAAATACAGGTAGCCGAAATGAAGATGCTGAGGTGGTCACTGGGGTTCACAAAGTTGGATAAAGTAAGAAATGAGGACATTAGAGAAAGATTGAAAGTTGCAGTAATATCAGAAAAGTTGAGAGAAAGCAGATTGAGGTGGCTGGGACACGTAGTGAGAAGAAATGGAGATTATGTAGGGAAGAGGGTTAGACGGATGACTGTTGGGAGGAGGAAGAGGGGAAGGCCCAAAAGAAGGTGGGAGGATTGCGTGAAAGAGGACAAGATAGCGAAAGGGGTGACAGAGAGCGATGCATTATGGAGGACGACATGGAGGAGGCGGATCCGTGCCGGCGACCCCGAGTAAATTGGGAAAAGCCAGTAGAAGAAGTAGGCATACATGAATGCAGCTGATTTCCCCGATCCTTGAATATTCTTGTGCTTATTTTAAATTCCTATAGTAGTAGTATAGATTTCTCAAGTATCAATAATTGTTACATAAATGGATTTTTTTCCGAAAATTTAAGGGTGAGGTTTTGCATGCTTACTAATTAACTCCTTGGTGACTAAGCGCTTGTGAGTAAAATAAATGAATGAATAAATAAAGCAATACCTCGGCGGAGATGAACTATTGAAAATAATACTTTATATATTAACATACGTTTGAGATATTTTCTTTTGCACCAAGTAACCCCAGGCACTACTAGTGGTACAGACTTTCCCTGTGACCCACTAGAATAGGTCTAATATCAATATGCAAATCAATTCAAACTGACCACAGGCGAAGTCGGACAGGACTTTGCCTCAGTTCGTCCAAAGAGCCTACTTACCTGGTTAGACAGTGCGGTTGCTATTATCAGTATGGTCGACTTTCTGCTGGTGCTGTTTGTTGAAGTGTTAGGAATATCAATATCTTTGCCATTTTAAGTTATAAAGAAATGTGACGTACGCTTCATTCCATTGCAATATTATTCAATATTATGTCCCATCTTCTAATAAATGATGTTTGTGTTTGGTGAGTTTATGACATTTTATCCACATGGATGAGTGTTTTGCTAGTTATTAATACTAATATTTATATAGAATAAATCCTCAGTATACGATCACGAAAAAAACACACACAAGAGCTAATCATTTAGCTCGATTCTGGTTATACACTTTTATAAAATTGAACTTTTTAACTTACCAAGCAATTCAATTCTTGATATAATTATGCTTTGTGAAACCATTTTCCTGTACTTAACTAACTTTGACTTGATTATCATCACAAAGGAAAATGTATTCCCTGTCTAAACCTATATCATAAGCGCTGTAAAATTTCTTGCAATTATTATTTTTTTTTTCGTCATTTTCAGCACAACGGGTTTGAACGTATGTATATTGATATTGACTATGGTCCACTGATCTTACATGTCATTATGTCTCTCTTGATGAATAGCAAATTGCATATTACTTTATCAAGCAAACTGCTATCATTTTTATAAGTAGTAAATCTTACTTGTCTGATAATGAGTAGTAATTGCAGGAGTTGCAAGTAATTAAACCAGGAAATAGCACGTGGTTGCCGACTGTTGTGATTGCAACTGATCATTCTAGTTACATCACCATATATATACTGTACTGTATAATTTATACAATTTGATAATACATATATATATATATATATATATATATATATATATATATATATATATATATATATATATATGTGTGTGTGTGTGTGTGTGTGTGTGTGTGTATGGTTCTATTTTAAAGGGTATCTCTAGTCCAACTATCTAAACCAAGTGTAGATAGTTGAATAACAATATACCTAAGGATGGACACCGTGGTAAAAAATGCAATTTTCGATCGAGCGCACGAAACATGTGAAACAAATCGTCCTTTCGGGAAATGTTGTGACGTCACAGGAGGTGAACGGCTGAACAGCTGACTAAAACTTGCGGACTGCGAATCAGTCGATATTTCATCCGATTCATTGCTCTTTTCGGAAAAAAATTGACGTCGGTGATGTTGTCGCTTCTCAAGAAAGTACATGTAAATCTACAAATATTGTAGAGCAGAAACTACAAAAACGAACCATAGAAATTAGCCTACCTGGCCTACGTCTTCGCAAATCTCTCTGAACTGAACTGAACTGCCCATGCCATTTCCTTTTTTGCCTTCGCTGGAATATCCTCCACTTTCTCGACAGGAATTTCAGTGCTTCAGCAGACTTCTTCAGTGGTCAATTTAGGAACCAGTAGTAGTTTTATTTTCACTTTTTACTCTTTTCAGGATTTGTGTAATGTTCTGATATCACGCACCGACGATTTCCTACAGCCATACAATGTGCACGTGTACACAATTATTGTTATTATCATACACAATGACTCATGAATGGGAATACAATGTGGTTAATCGCAGTGGCACTTAACAGCACAGCACAATGGAGGCTGTACAGCATTGTGGAAGTGTGACCTCGTGATAGTGTTAAGACCTCGCGTGACGTCACACACCTCAAGTGCCCGAAGGCCCGAAGCGTTTGGTAGTTTAGTGGGGCAGGAACATCATCAACGGGGATTATGTCAACACTACTGGTCAGATTGTTATTTCTGGTTCATAAAATGTTTCAGATGATTACAGGGAGTAAGTTTGGGCAAGATAACTCGACGGTATCATATAGTCTGGAGTTATCATATAATACCTTATTCATTATTATAGAAAGTTCTGAAAACTTACTGATGATTAGGCAAGCCCAGATCAGGCTGACTCCTGATATTATTCCATAGCCATTGATATATCAGTGCACTCCCAGTAATCAACCTTGGTAAATCAAATTAGTGTCATGGGCCGTCGCATAGCCATAAGTTACTGGCGACATAGATGACGAGAATTCTAGAGACAAGTATACATGTGTCTGTGTTTGTAACTTCAGTTCATATGCTTGACTCTATAAATATATATATATATATATATATATATATATATATATATATATATATATATATATATATGTGTGTGTGTGTGTGTGTGTGTGTGTGTGTGTGTGTGTGTCTGTGTGTGTGTATGTAAATATATATGTATATATATATATATATATGTATATATATATGTATATATATATATATATATATATTTATATATATATATATATATATATATATATATATATATATATATTTATATATATATGTATATATACATATATATATATATATATATATATATATATATATATATATATATATATATATATGTGTGTGTGTGTGTGTGTGTGTGTTTGTGTGTGTGTGTGTGTGTGTGTGTGTGTGTGTGTGTGTGTGTGTGTGTGTGTGTGTGTGTGTGTGTGTGTGTGTGTGTGTGTGTGTGTGTGTGTGTGTGTGTGTGTGTGTGTGTGTGTGTGTGTGTGTGTGTGTGTTTGTGTGAGTGTGAGTGTGTGTGTATGTATATATATGAAACTGCAAGCACAGATACAATAAGAAAATAACAATGGTTGCGGAGGTTTCGAGTTGCACTAAGAAACATAAAAATCGTCTTTCGTCTTTTTGTTTTTGCGTCTGATGAGATATCTGGCTGTAATCGAAACGCACGATTTATAACTCTCTCCTTAATGTAGTTGTACTTCTTTTCTTATTCACACAAACCTTCTCCCTCTCTCTGTCTCTCTCTCTGTCTCTCTCTCTCTCTCGCTCTCTTTCTCTCTCTCTCTCTCTCATTTCCATGAACAAACAGAAACATATATATGCATTATTACAAAACCTTATCCACAATCAGTATGTTTCTTCGTCTGATTATCGAAATGGAAGTTGGAATATTTTCATATCGTTATTGATGTTTTCACAAACTAAAATCTATTGTTGGACCCCTTTGATCATTAGAAATTAATGTTATGCAAGCTTCGTGTCATTCATCCCACATCGAACCATTCGTTCCCAAAAACAGGGATCTTCTAGCAAATACAATAAGGTTATCCATGTAGGAGGATCCAGTCCAAATCAGTTACCGTCCAAACCTATTCTAACATGGAAGATTCATAGAAAATATCGCATTAGGTAAGACCAAAGACCTCTGTTTAATTTAGCATTCAGTAATACCCTTATCCCCCCCCCCCCTTACCCCTCTCTCTCTCTCTCTCTCTCTCTCTCTCTCTCTCTCTCTCTCTCTCTCTCTCTCTCTCTTTCTCTTCTTCTCTTTCTCTCTCTCTCTCTCTCTCTCTCTCTCTCTCTCTCTCTCTCTCTCTCTCTCTCTCTCTCTCTCTCTCCCCCCCTCCCTCTCTCTCTCTCTCTCTCTCTCTCTCTCTCTCTCTCTCTCTCTCTCTCTCCCTCTCCCCCCCCCCCTCCCTCTCTCTCTCTCTCTCTCTCTCTTATTCTTTTAATCGCATCCAAACTCTTGGAATATAAGCTGAGCGTAGGAGACACTGAAAGTTGGGAATCACTGTCTCCCCCACTTCAAGTCCTCCGATGAGATAAACCAAGGCAAAACCAGCGGGAGGAAGTTGAGGATGTTTCTGAAGGATCGCAAGGTGGAAGAAGTGGTTCTTGAGTTGGTGAAGGAGAGAATGAAGAATAAAGAGGAGAGGAGGAAATTGTCACCGGCGTCTATTCTTAATCCTCCACGTGTCCGTGTCCTCGCTTTTAATCTTCCCCCTTCTTCGCCTACTTCGTAATGAATCCGCTTAAACTTTTCTTTTCTTCCCTCTCCCATTTTTAAGCCGATCTCACGCGGCGATTTTCTTCCCTGTCGACCCATACTTTTCTCCCACTCTGACCCGAACTTTCTCCAACTTTTCTCCCTCCTTATTCCAGTCCGTTCCCTCCTAGGGGACGGAAGGATATCAAAGGGAACACGCTCTCATGCCGTATGCACCAGGGGGTCAAAACAACATATTTCAGGCTACGTAGGGGCTGAGGGAGACCTTTGCTCAGATATTGATCACATGCAACATCTCCCCTGCCCGAACTATCAACTGAGGATGGAAAATGCAGCTGAGAGAGGGAAGTTTGCGTCACGCTGATTTATATGGCTGTATGTTAAAGTGTCCATCAGTATTTTTTCACACACACACACACACACACACACACACACACACACACACACACACACACACACACACACACACACACACACACACACACACACACACACACACACACACACACACACACACACACACACAAGCATACCTACGCATACACAAACACACACATAGCGAAGCACACAGATAGATAAAGACATGGATAAATATTTACGGTTGTATTTTTGTCACACACACACACACACACACACACACAGAGAGAGAGAGAGAGAGATAAAGACACGGATAGAGATTTACGGTTGTATTTTTGTCACATTTTGTTGATTATCAATTCGAAAGTGACAATCAAATCCTGAACACCCCTCAGCCACACACCGCCCCACCTATCCTTTTAAGGAATGAGTCTGCAACCAAAACTTTCTCGAGTAATTTATCACAAGACTGATATGACATAATATTCTTGGAAACTTTTTTTACAACAGCCCATCTTTCAGAAACGACACCACTATATCACAGAAACTAAATGTGTGAGCTCTAATGGCCCATGGTATTTTGCAATTGTGCATGATATATGTTGGTTCCATGATTTTTTTTATCTTTCTCTATCTCAAAATACGTAATTTAGATATAGCTGTGCATGTCTGTCTTTTGTACAAAGATTCAAACTGATACTGCTGGCGATATGGCATGTCACCTACCTGGTAATAGGCATATTATGAAACTGCATGTTAAAACTATGTGATTGGATGTTTTAGAACAGAGTGGGGGTATTTCATATAGTGCGCAAAGCATAACAGATACAGTTTGATCTAGTATCTGATGAGTATTTACTAATAGAGGGACGGAGAGACAACTTCGCCATCGCGCGAGTTAAGTCAAACCGAAAAATGTTTCTGCACACACTGCCGTGAAATGCACTCGGTAATGAGTTATCTCGTTTTCAGATCAGCTGGTGGAATGAGCTGGTACGGAATGTGCTGACTTGAATTGTATGCTGTCTCATTCTTTCTTCCTTACATGCGACAGGAACAGAGAGGAAAATTCATGGACACTTAGCATTGTGCTGTGATATGATAAAGAGTAACGGTAAGTGGTCGGATGTGATGTATACATAAATGCCACGTTTTGTGAAAAGGCCTCTCTCAAGGGCAGTAAGGGCGGGGATGGGGGAGGAGAGAGGAGGAAAGGGAGGGAAGAGAGGGGAGACGAGGGGGAGGGGAGGGAGAGGAGCCGGAGGTGAGGCTGGGCGGCGAGCGGCTGCCTCAGTGTGGTGTGGGAAGTGGCGGGGAAAGGGCGGGTGAGTCACTGCTCTCCGGTCGGCGCCGTCGTGCAGGTAGATCTCCCGGCTCTGCGTGGCGGAGCGCCGCTGGCCGCCGCTCGGTACTGTGCTCGCTGGAATGCGCGGTCGCTTCCGAAAACGCCTCTGTGTGCAGATTATTCTAAGAGGATGTTTTCAGTTCAATTTTCGGTTTGGAACGCATCATGCAAAGAAACATATTGTGTCATAGTATAACCTGATACTACTATGCGTCTTGTGGCGTGTGTGTGTGGGTATGTACGTGTGTATATATGTGTGTATGGATATGTATATATATATATATATATGTGTGTGTGTGTGTGTGTGTGTGTGTGTGTGTAAATATGCATAATAAACATGCAAATACAGAGATACACACAAACGCATACGCATTTGTGAAAGCGTGAGAGTCCATTTGTACTCTAAGAAAGTTTTTTCCGCCATTCCACACGACTCAGAGTACGTATATCTCCCCCGTGCTGCAAAAGGTACCAGAGAAGAAAAGCTTCCTTATACCCTGAACAGTCCTGAGTTCCGGGTCTGGCTGAAGGAAAGATGAAAGATTGCTTCATTACGGTCTTGGGGAAGTTGATGGAAGTTTTATACAATATCTCGCTCCTCCTCCGACCTCCGTCTTTCTTATTCTGATCTTGCTATATTGTTTTCGAAATAATGTGATATTCCATACATCATGTATAATTCATGTCGAATCTGATGTTGAAAATATTTGGTAGGCGATCGGATTTAATCTTGTATGATATCATTATCATAAAACCATGATTCAGCTTCATGTATGCATACATACATATATTCATGGGTGTGTGTGTGTGTGTGTGTGTGTCTGTGTGTG
>BOPN01000791.1:40000-45000 GCA_017312705.2 Penaeus japonicus
AAAGGTTAATGGAAAAGTCTTGGATACAGGCGAGTAAAAGGAAACTGCTCTGGGTAAAGGCTAGAAAGGAACCTTATATTAGTTAATGTGTACTTTGTCGTCAGTATGAAATGATATAAGCAGTAATGATAGTGATGATGGTGTAGTGATTGTGCTGATTAAAATGGTTATGAGTATGATAATAATCGTGACAATAACAATAACGGATGTGATTATGATAGGGATATCGAAAATTATAAAAAGATGACAATAAAATGATCACTACAAAAGTAATTACAATAACAAAGATCAGAATACCAGGAAGAAATGTAATGATAATAATGCTTAGTAATAAATAAAAAATGACATCAGATGATAATCGTAATTAAACAGGTGAAACATTAAAAATCCCCCGCTCAAAAAAAAAAATCCATTTTGCTTAAGTAATATCAGTTTTCTCCCCCTGAGAAACTAATATCACTTTCTTTATTACGGCCTTCCCTCTATGAACTTTTTCAATATGGGGGTTGACAGGTACATTAATCTTTGTCGAAGAGCGCTGTACACTTTCCCGCTGCACGAGTAAGCGTCACAGGCTCTTCAGAATCTATTATAGAGAAGCACATCGTCCCCTCATTAATCACCCTCACGTTAGTCTCATGAGCTTCATGCTTGATAACGTGACAAGGTTTGGATCTCCTCATTTTCTAGGCCTTTTCTGAGGTCTCTGAACACTCTTACTATCACGAGTATGAGTGTCATATGTATTTCTTCTTAGTTGATAATGTAAATGTATGATAGGGAACTAGATTTGGGTTTGGGGCTATTTACAGTTCAGCGAAGTTTAGTCATTGTTATCTGAAGGTAGCTTATCACTCTGCAATGAGGCCTGCTAATAGGAGATTGTCTTTTCTCTACCTTTTGCTCTGAATTTTCTTTTAATCCTGGGCACTCTTATAATTCTCTTGATTTTCATTCCGACCTGGTAAGGGTTTTTGTAAACTTGCTTTTTATTCACATAATCGTCGTGGAAAGGTTGAAAAGGCCCTTTACCAAGAAAAACTACGTTGGCCTCCATACTGTCCTATTTACAGAAAAACAACATTTTTAGAAACGCAGGATTGCCTAATGCATAATGCATATGCCTCACCTCTGTAGTCGAACTTACTATGTATGAAGCGAAAAGAGGTTCAGAGGCAATGCGCTATCGACTTCCTTTGAAATGTAGAAAAACATCACCATACACTTCACCGCTCTTGCACTGTATCCCCAGACTACTTTGGTATAATTTAAACCCGCAAGATTAGTGGTGATATCGAGAAGGACTCTACTGACCACAGCATTAATTGTGACTATTGATCATGATGATGATCAGTAAGTAAAAACTTGAAACGCAAATGATAAAGATATGACCAGAGCAAACATTAGAGTAAAGGCAGCTACCTTCCCCCTCTGTCATGATTTATGCTTGTATGTGTGTGTATATATGTATACATGTATGTATGTCTTTTTGTTTGTGTATCCTGTTTACCTAACAGACTTCCAAAACAATAAACAATAGTAATGAAAAACTCGAATTCAGCAGGTCCACATTAAATAGCTAAGGATAACATTTGCAAAAAGATTAAATAGACCTGCCTCGTCATCATTATTACAATCCAGAGAAAATCCTTTATTTCACTGTTCCGTCTGACAGTGCATCCGGAATAGCCATGATGAAAGGAGGCAGATGAAAGCAAAGGGAATCATATCCCGGAAGTTTATGTTTATGTGCTTGCATATATGTATTCCTGTATGTAAATTTGCAATCATGTCTTTGTGTCTATGTGTGTACGTGAATGCTTTGATCGTCAATAAGCAAAAATCATTTCCTAGGTAAAACGAACTGGAAAAATGCATACCATAAAGCCAAAGCACATTTCGTTCGTCCAATAACATCGCCCTCGTTTGCGCGGGAAACAGTAACAAAGGCTTCACAAATCTTCAGTGACAGGTAATACGACTTTGCTGTGAGGCCCTGTGTGTTTTGTGACGGCTGTCCCCTCCCCCCCCTCCCCCGCGCTCGTCTTGCCTCGCACTTCTGAGGGTCTTTGCATGTTGTGTCTGGCGGCGTCTCGCTTTGAGTGAGGAAGAGAGAGAGAGAGAGAGAGAGAGAGAGAGAGAGAGAGAGAGAGAGAGAGAGAGAGAGAGAGAGAGAGAGAGAGAGAGAGAGCGAGAGCGAGAGCGAGAGAGAGAGAGAGAGAGAGAGAGAGACCTGACACCCATCGGCGCTCGACAGTGCGACTCCCAAACACCGAGCCGCTCCGTTTAATCAAGCAGGTGACCGAGATCAGCAGGAGAGCATCTGTTGCTACACTTGATTAGATTAGTAAGTCGTTTCGGTCCCGCTGCTTCTCCGCTCAACGCATCAAATTCAACGGGAGATAAATCGCTCTTCTGCCGCGTGTGCTGAAGTATCTCGTTGTAGCGCTAAGTACGTTCGACGCAGAGATGGTACACGTAAAATTGAAATAATTTTCCTCGAATGTTAAGCAGATTCTCGCATGTACGTGATAGCCTGTGGATATGTAAAAGGGCTTTGTTAGACGGGGGTTGATGTAAACACTCAGGGAGGAAGGGTCGGGCGGAGAATGATAACACACACACACACACACACACACACACGCAGACACACACAAACACACATACAGACACTGACACACACAGAGCCACATACACACACACACACACACACACACACACACACACACACACACACACACACACACACACACACGCAGACACACACAAACACACATACAGACACTGACACACACAGAGCCATATACACACACACACACACACACACACACACACACACACACATATATATATATATATATATATATATATATATATATATATATATATATATATATATGTGTGTGTGTGTGTGTGTGTGTGTGTGCACACACACACACACACACACTTAATGTTTTCTCTTCTTGGGCTCGCACCGAGAAAGGCTTCAATATATACTAGTCTTTTATTGCCACCTCCCTCCATCCTTCTATCTATAAGTCTGTTTATAGGGAATGAAAGATAACGCAGGCTGTTCTCTTTCTGCGTCTTGTCAGAAGCTTGAATCAGTTTGAAAACTTTTAAGATGAGACCTTTTATCTAGTCTTATTGTAAATTATTAAGGAACTTGGTTTTATGAAGGAATTGTTATTGGGAAAAAAATGAATTAGTTTTGTTTTATTTCTCAGAGATAACCTTGGCATTAATGAATGAAGTTATTAAAAAAAGTCTGAGACGCAACTAACTACTCATAAAAATACACTATCCTGCAACACAAAGGAGTTATAGTTGCCCATTATCAGTACTATTATTAATGCTCTTGTTATCATCATTACTGTTATTATTATTACTATTATCATCATTTCCATTACTTCTTTTCTCATCATTATTCTTATGCATATCATCGTTTTTATCATTATCACCATTATTGCTTTTCTGATTTTCATTATCATTAGTATTAATATCACTGTTCTTGTTATAATGTTATGGTGATATTAATGATAATGATAATAAAAATTAATGATGGTGATGATTCATATTATTACGCTGCTGCTGATGATGATGATAATGATGATGATAATAATGATGATGATGATGATGATGACGATGATGATGATGATGATGATGACGATGATGATGATGATGATGATGATGATATTAATAATGACGATGATGATGATTGATGATGATGATGATAATAATATGATTGATGATGATGATGATAATAATAATAATGATGATGATAATAATAATGAATCAGAAGGAAAGGGAGAAAAATGAGGTGCAGGAGAAGAATAAGAAAAAAGAATGAGAAGAGAAAGAGGACGAAGAGGAAGAATATGGAAAAGAAAAAGAAGACGAAGAAATAGAAGAAGAAGAAAGTTGTAGAAGGAGAAGAAGATGGAAAAGAAGAAGAAAAAGAAGTAGAAAATAGAAGGAATAGCAGAAGAAGAAGGAAAAGGAAGAAATAAAGAAAAAGAAAGAGAAGAAGAAAAAAAAGTAAAAGAACAAGAAAAAAAAAGCAAGAAAACAAAACAAAACAAAAAAAGCAAGAATGAAAGAAGAAAGAAAAAGAAACCCATATTAAACTCACACTCAACCAGACAGGCTTCCACACAGCGGGAAGCATCGCCAGCGAACCAGTGTTTAACCTCAGCGCAGCATGTTCGCTCCAGCACCAATATTGACGAAGGAAGCATGTGAGGAGGCTGCGATCAAGAGCCTAATATACCTCACTCCTATGATGAACGATGCTTTGCCCAGCCACGCGAGGGGAGGAACAGCCTGAGGGAGGGGAGGAACAGCCTGAGGGAGGGGAGGAACAGCCTGAGGGAGGGGAGGAACAGCCTGAGGGAGGGAAGGAACAGCCTGAGGGAGGGGAGGAACAGCCTGAGGGAGGGGAGGAATAGCCTGAGGGAGGGGAGGAACAGAGGGGAGGAATAGCCTGAGGGAGGGAGGAACAGCCTGAGGGAGGGGAGTGAACAGCCTGAGGGAGGAGGAACAGCCTGAGGGAGGGGAGGAACAGCCTGGGGGAGGGGAGGAACAGCCTGAGGGAGGGGAGGAATAGCCTGAGGGAGGGGAGGAACAGCCTGAGGGAGGGGAGGAATAGCCTGAGGGAGGGGAGGAACAGCCTGAGGGAGGGGAGGAACAGCCTGAGGGAGGGGAGGAACAGCCTGAGGGAGGGGAGGAACAGCCTGAGGGAGGGGAGGAAACACCTGAGGGAGGGGAGGAATAGTCAGAGGGAGGGGAGGAATAGCCTGGAGGGAGGGGGAGGAACAGCCTGAGGGGAGGGGAGGAACAGCCTGAGGGAGGGGGAGGAACAGCCTGAGGGAGGGGGAGGCAAAACAGCCTGAGGGAGGGGAGGAACAGCCTGGAGGAGGGGAGGAATAGCCTGAGGGAGGAACAGCCTGAGGGAGGGGAGGAACAGCCTGAGGGAGGGGAGGAATAGCCTGAGGGAGGGA
>BOPN01000791.1:60000-65000 GCA_017312705.2 Penaeus japonicus
TTCCACTCCCTACTGGTATCTTCCTCCAGCTGATCCATCTATATGTGGGTTCTAACTACTCTTTCGAAGGACGTTTCTATTCGCAGACTTTCGGCGTTACTAAGGGCTCTCCTCTCTCCCCAGTCTTGGTCTTCTTGTTCACGTGGTACTTCGAGTCTGAGCTTCTTTCCTCCATCTCCCTTCGTTCTTCAAGGTATGTCGACGACGTCTTTGCTCTCTGGCCTCATGACCCTACTCTCTTCCCGGATTACCCGGAGAAGCAGAACTCCCTCTCCTTCCATCCGTTTTGGAGTGGAATAGGGTGATGGTGATGAGCTCCCCTTGTTGGATACCTTGATTCATCATTTAGTTCTGTATCTCTTTCAGTGTACAAGAAACCCATGCACAGCGAAGTGTATGTGTACTTCTTCTCTTAAGGTATGGGTCGTTGCCTCTCTTTCTTCGTGCCCTCTCAATTTAGATGGAGAGATCAATTTTCTACAGCGGTCCTTCATCAAGCTGGGCTCTGTTGACGATGCCACGCTATCAGAAGCTCGTCGTACCTTCTGCTATGACTCTCCTACCAAGGAGAATCCTCACCTGCCTGTTCTCAGCCTACCACACACCGAGGAAATGTCTCCGTCGATCGCTTTGAATTATTAACTGCAGGCTCACCTTTCGCAGGGTGAACACTTCGTCCACACCTGTCCTTCTTCCTCTTCTAAGATGGACACCTACGCCATTCCTTGTGCCACCTGTAAGAAGCAGTAATTTAGACCAGCGCCTGTCTTACCTGCCCATTTCTTCGCTCACCTGTCCTTACCTGCCCTTCCTTTACCGTGTTACTTCCCCCTTACCTTCCTCTCCCCCTCCTCAGAGGATTTCGAAACTTTTTTGTCTCACTTTGTAAAGTTTCTTTTTCTGCCATTTTTACGACAAGGTAAAGTGTTTAGCCATATATATATATATATATATATATATATATATATATATATATATATATATATATATATATATATATACAAACACATTTATACATCTACCTATCCTAATAGAAAAATTAAAAACGTGTAAGAAAAGGACATCATGATAACCCCCCAAGTTTACTCTAGACACACAAAAACATAAAAGATACATTTTCTCAATCACAATTTCAGAAACTTCAAGAAACCTTCGAAAAGACATGAATATGCTCATTCCCTCGCATTCACCAGTAAAAATGAAGTCCCGTTTTTTGTTTCTTCCTGTGCCACTAAAGATGGCAGTGGGCAAGTCCTTTCCCGACTGAAGCTGTGGAGAAAAGGGTTCTGCTTGTGTATGTTGTTTGTGTGTTTGTGTGTGCAAGATTTATTTGATGCGTGTTGTGTATTTGTATGCGTATTATTATCATTTTGATTATTATTATCACTATAGTTGATATTAATAGTAGTAGTATCTTTTTCATTATCATAATCATTATTGCTACTACTATTGTTATTATCATTATCATTGTTATAGTTATCATTATTACCATTGTTAACATAGTTATTATCATTATCATTGTTTTTTTATTAATATCATTATTCTCATTATTGTTATCATCATTACCATTACTGTTATTATCATTATTGTTATAATTGTTATCATTATCATCATTATCATTATCTTTATCTTTATTATCATTAACATTATTATCATCACTATTATTGTTATCATTATAATTATTATCCATATTCCTATATTATTATCATTATTATAATTATCATCTTTATTCTCATATTATCATTATTATAATTACTATTAACATTTCTATTATCATTGCAGCAATAGGTAACTCAGGTCTCAACGAAATAGGTCGAAGCCTGGGAAGTGTTACGCCTGGCTGCTATCTCCTGCACAATATTATTCAACCTACATTATATTTGACTGTGAATAACAATGTAAAAAACGGTCAAATGTTTAAAACAGAGAAAGAGAAGGGAAAAATATAATAGATATAAAAATACCTCGTAAACATGGCAACTGATTTATTATATGCTCATTAGTGTAAAGAACATTCTTGATAAAAACTTACAGCATCACACATCTCCAAGTATACAGCCAAAAAATAAACTCTTCTGATGAATAATGCCCTCACGAGATGACCATTACCATACATATATCTTAAATACACTTAGTGAAATATTGAGCAGAGAGACTCGCGCTGTCCAACTTGAACTTTCAAAACATTAGACCCACAATGCTTTGCGTAAGAAACAGGTGGATTACTACAAAACACTTTCACTCCAGATAATGGAATACAAATTAATTTATTAATCCGTATTCACAGCAAAGGTATAGAATCTTAAAAGAAATTCCATTATCAATTGTAATGTAATGTCAGTATCATTATCATCATTATCATCAACATTATTATCCTTGTTATTACCATTATCATAATGTTATTATTATCACCCCCATCATATTCATCGTCATCCTTATCACTAATATTACTGTTATTATCAATATCATTATTACTATAATTATAAACATCGTTATTACCATCATCATCACAATAAGAATTAAAATCAGTGAAAAGACCATCACCACAAACAACAATAATGACAAGAACAGTAACGATATCACCACCAACAACGAAACGTCACAATTCCCAAATAAAAACAAAACAAAACAATAATAATGACAATAAAGTACCATGAGCAACTGACATCAAAATCCAACAATTTTTTTTTCCTGTAAACTAACCTCGTCGATGAGAGATGAGGGATGGGGGATGGGGGGGGGGGGGCGAGGCAGCATTTGGGGGGGGGGGGGGGGTGGGGGTACCAAGACGGAGAATTTATGGTCCCTCATCTTGTCTGCAGACACGCCAGTTTTCAGCAGATTTTATGAGTCTTTGCTTCAGATTTGTCTTCTTTTTTTCCTTTCTATTTCTTGGCTTAGCTTTTGATGTGAGTATTTATGTTGATGGCGTGAAGGTTTGCGGGATAAAATGTGATCCTAAGTGGATGATGGGATTCCTTGTTAATTATAGATGGATAGATGTCGTGAATTACTAACGCTATGCTTTTTTTTCTCTCTTTTTTTTCTCTATCTGGCAGTTGTGTGAATATTTGTGTGAATATTTTCGTTAAATATTTGCGTTAAAAAGTAAAACAATAACAACAACAACAACTATGGTTGCAACATGCAAAAGCGAGACCAAATGATTACAAGAGAATAATGACGATAAATGACATATCATGTTCCTTTAGGGTATTATGTTAAGAAATAAATATTTTTACATTGCAAAAATGTATTTGGATGAAAGAAAGAGAGATGAGGGAGAGGGAAAGAGATCAGAAAATAAAAACAAAAAGCCCCCCCCCAAAAAAAAAAAAAAAAAACATGGAAGAAGCACCTACAAAAAGAAAAAAGAAAAAAAAAATGAAAAAGAAAAAAGAAAAAAGAAAAAACCTACTGAAACGCCGTGAGATGATGATGAGAAACCAGGCTGCGTAACCTCGCGGGGCGGAAGAGATAAGCACTTACTCTGATCTTGTTATCTGGAGACAGGCGATAGCCCTTTTAGGATAGGCTGACTGTTTTTTTCCTGTTTATGTATTTTTTTCATCTGTTAGATAAGCGTTTATTGATTAACAACTTCTAATGTAACAGCATTTCGTGATCCAGTCACATTGTTCTTTAAAACGATCCTTTTAAAGATTAATAATGAATGCTTTATATTATTCTAAAGCTTGGGATCATCCATCAAAATACGTATCTAAACATTATGTTTCTCAATGCAAAACATACATTTACTTCTAATAAGGAGGTCAATGAAAATCTAAAGATATACTTATGTTCATAAATACATGCACATAAACACACACACACGCACACGCACGCACACACACACACACACACACGCACGCACAAACACACACACACACACACACGCACACATACACACACACACGCACACAAACACACACACACACACACACACACACACAAACACAAACACACACACACACGCACAATCACTCCCATACATAAATATATAGGGTCTACGGATCTAAATAATTACATTCATGTCCGACCCATGATCAAACACCTCTGCGTCGAGCAATGTCGCCTTACCACGCTACACTGCCTTCCCAACCACAGAGTCCTTGTAATCTGGGAACCACTTCACCTGTCATAGGATCTCTGAGGAACCTGGTGACCTGGTGACCTGCTTCTCTCTCTCTGTGTCACGGACAGCGCGTGAGGTTTCGTGAGATTCCTTCCCTGCCTGTGGTGTGATGGTAATTTTTCTGGACTGTTGGGAAGGATTGCTCCTTGAGGGAAGGGCTCTGTGACTTCATCCTTTATTCTCTGGTACTGACGCCAGATACCTTGCGCTGTTTTATGTAAAGTAACATTGCTACATCATGATTTATTCATAAGCAAGGATATTTATGACTGTTTACGCTTAATGTATTTTATGTGTAAATCTACAAGACATGCTCTTTGGTACTCACACTCAAAGTGAAAAGGAGAGGTGAGTTTATTTATACATACACACACACACACACACACACACACACACACACACATACACATACACACACATATAAATACATAAAAAAACAAAATAAAAGATAGGTGAATACATAATTAAAGAGAAGCTCATAAAAAGAAACAAAACCCCCCAGCCTGCTCTTATTTACGAGGCCAACCTTGAGTGCAATTCCTAGTCCTGGCTGGGGCTCAATTACCAAGCCCTTACGTCACCCATATAGTCGTAGAGCTGAATTCTGTGTATGGAGTTGTATTACCTTCTGCCTTTTGACTGATTGTGGCATATTCATGAGTGCTTTGATGTGATTATGAGGGCTTTAGATTTCTCGATTTATGATCCGGGGTCTCAATTGTGAATGAAAATAAATAATTTCACAAGACGAAACGTAAATTAATGTTTAATCATCATAATTACATAATTCTATTGAGGAGAATTGAATAGAAACGTTTTTGATGCATGCTGCGTGTTTGCTAATATAATACGCAAAAGTGATTAT
>BOPN01000791.1:100000-102500 GCA_017312705.2 Penaeus japonicus
CATATACATATATGCATATAACATACTATACACACATATGTATACGTATATACATGCAATACATACATAGATATATACATTTATACATACAATACATACATAGATATATACATATGTACATACATACATACAAATACATATATATGCATACGAATATACTTGCATGCATATATGCATACGAACAGACACATACATACATATATACATCAAATATCATAACTACCAATGATAATATAACATTCTATCACTATTATTGTCATGGTTAACCACATGCTCATTATCAGTATCATCATCAATATCATTATCATTATTACTATCATCATTAGAGTTGTAATCTCATTACTATTATAACTGTGGGATATTATAGTATATAGTGTGATACACGAAATAGTGTCTGTAATACTTTAAACCAATGAGGCAACAGATAATGCCTAATATTGTGATATTAGTTGTATCATGATTTACTATATCGTAGTGATATTATTTCCAAAGTTTCTACTTGTTACATGAAAGCACATGTATCATTATTTACATTGTTTGCTATATTTACGTTTCGTTCTATGTACAATATGTAGCTTGCATTCTTTATGTACGAGAATAGTATTTCTATTGTACGATACTTTGTGTATGTACCTCGTGCATCTGGCAGCAACCTCAGAGAAACGAGAGGAGCGAGCTTGCCAGGCCACGAGGAGACCCAGAATGTCCTGTTTTATTTTGTTTTGTTTATACCTCCAAAGAACCTATTTTAGTTTTAGCTCGGTGTTTAATTCTTCCACAAGTTTAGAGGATTCACCATAGAGCATAACAATAACAATGACTATTGTTATCACTATCATTAACATCCTCACTATTATAGTTATCATTATCATTATCATTATCATTATTATTATCATCATCATCATCATCATTATAATTATTATTGTTATTATAATGATACTACTACTACTACTAATGATGATGATAATAATTATTATTACTATTATCATAATCATTTTTATTATCATTATTATTGTTATAATTTGTATTATCATTATGATTATGATTACTATTATTATTATTATCATAATTATTATTAGTAGTAATAGCAGTAGAAGAAGTATCATTATTATCATTACTGTTATCATTATTATTATCATTATTATCATTATTACAATTATTATCATTATCATCATAATCATTTTCATCATCCTCATTATGATTATTATTATTATTATTATCGTTATTAGTATCATTATTGTTATTAGTGTCATTATCATCATTAGTATCATTATTATTACCATCATCATCATTACCATTAACATTTTTATAATAATAATTATTATTAGTAGTAGTATCATTATTATCATAATTGTTATTACCATTACTTTTATCATTATCCTTCTCATCATTATCAATATGATCATTACCATTAGCATCATTATCATTATCAGTGTTATCTTATGATGATTATTATTATCATTATTATTATTTTTTATCATTTTTACTATTATCATCATTACTATTTTAACATTATTACTATTATTATTTTCATCATCAAAATGATATATATCTCTATAAATATCATTATAATTGTTATCATTTTCCTTATTAGCATTATGATTATTGGTTTTATAATAATTTTTAGCATTATCATTAACATATTTATTATTATAATATTGTCATCATTATTATCATTATTATCATTACTATTATTTTTATCATCATTTTCACTATTATTACCAATATCAATATCCTTGTTATTTTTATCATAATCATCACAATCACGATTATCAATGCTTTCGTTATTTCTTATCAATATCATCATCATCATCCTCATCATATTATCATTCATCATTATCATCACCATCATTACTGTTATTGTTGCTATTATCAATTACATCTATATATCTATATATTTATAATCCACATGTATCAATGTATATACATACTCTCATGTGTGTATTTATAAAGGAATGATTTGTCGGTGTTTGGGTGTGAAAAGGGATGGAGAGAAGCCTTTCATATCTATGCTTCTGACATCATTTTACTAGGCCATGTTTGCATTAAAATCCCGTTCCATCAGCTTAGTAATGCCTTCGGCCAGGGGCATATCCCTGCCTGCCTGCTTCTATATGCAGAAGAAGACTAAATTTGTCTGGTCAAACAGGGCCTTCGGGCTCCGGACCAACAGTGTCTACATTCTTATCGCGGCCTTGACCTCGGATTAAAATTAGACGACCCTGATCGAGAGATAGAGAAAGAGAAAGAGAGAAAGAGATAGATGAGAGAGGGAGATATAGATAGATAGATAGATAGATAGATAGAGAGAAAGAGAGAGAGAGAGAGAAGTAAGATGAGACTGGGAGCGAAGATGAAAGGATAGACTGTACATAAGCAAAAATGACAAACATGGGGAAATGCAAACGTAATTATGCATAATCTTTATGTGGAAGAGTCAACAGATTCAATTTGATGTTCTTACATTTTCACTTTGCTTGCCTGCAGTGCACAGAAGGCT
>BOPN01000791.1:107500-110000 GCA_017312705.2 Penaeus japonicus
TCCACTTTTTTACCATTATCATCATTACTATTTTTTTCATTGTTATCATTATTATGATTATTATCATAATTATTATAATGATTATCATCATTATAGTTTCACCATTACAATTATTATCATTGTAATTACAAATATAATTTCTACCATTATTATGATTATTTATAATTATTATAAATAATTCAGTACCATAATCAATTATAATCACACACACACACACACACACACACACACACACACACACACACACACACACACACATATATATATATAATCACACACATAATATGATTACCTCATGTAATAATCTTATCAATCTTGCAGAAGAAACAGACTAAAAACTATGACGTGGGAATCTTCCTTAGATCTACCGTTCAGAGTGATGCAAAATCTCTAGTGCATTATGGAACGGCAATTGCTGGGAGCGCTCCATAAAAGACTCAGTCAAGTAATTACTGCAAATTACATGCGTGAGACTATTTCATACTTTCAAAGGGAAGGTCTCTCACGTATTAGACATGATGTGTTTTTGATATGTGGACGCACAGAGACTGAAGCAAATGAGAAATTTTAGATTTACTTAAGCAGAGAGGAAGCGTACTGCAAAGACATTTTTTTTTTCTTTTTTTTTCAACAGATATGGAAATATTATGAATGCAATTGTTCTATTATATTTCTATGGAAGATGTATATACTCAAACACACATAACCATAAGGTGCATATATATGTATATATATATGTATATATATATATATATATATATATATATATATATATATATATATATATATATATATATATATATATATATATGCACACACACACACACACACACACACACACACATACACACACACACACACACACACATATATATATATATACATATATATATATATATATATATATATATATATATATATATATATGCATATGCCCAGAAAGAGAGAGGTTATCGCGGCCTGGTTTAGCAGTTCACCATTTTAGTTACATATCTGATTCTTCTGAACTATATATATATATGTATGTATACACACACACACACACACACACACACACACACACAAATCTATAGCAGTTATGATCTTAAAGAATGCCATAAATATTATAATGCACAGCCTCCCACAAAGAGAGTCTTCTACAAGTAATTAAAACACAATCTCTCTCACATTGTGGCCGTCTCCAGAACACAGAGAGAGCTTCGTTTGCACCACACTACATGTCAGTGTTTGTCCTACCAAAATTAATTAGCTTTCTGTTTGTCTCCTATTCATTACTAGAGGGTGAGGAAGAGGAAGGGAGGAACACTGCACTATCCACCCAGTTCAGGAATGCTCACAGGAGAACATCTGTAAAGAAAAAGGGAAAAAAAGAAGATCGAAAACAAAAAAAAACAAAAAAAAAAAACGGGAGAATCGTTTAAAAGCGCCCCTCCCCTTCCCATGGAAAGATTTCACTGACAAAGGAACAACAGGAATTCTCATAAATGGTGGAGGTTGAAAGGACGAATTTATTGCCGTTAGTTCAACATCCCCATCTCTTCTTGCTGTAAAGTTTATCGGGAAATATTTCAATAACACTCCACGAAACATTCCGAGCATGTCTTTCCCCTACTTTTTGAAACTGTTAAAATTTAAAATCAATTTTTCGGTTGTATTGATTTTTTTTTCATTATTGGGTTTATATGGAGGTTCTTTCTGATATATAATCTAGTAGATAAGTAGCTAGTAGATAAGTAATATATTATTTATCTACTAGTTTATTTTCAGGGTGTTTTTTTCTGTTTAATCTGAAGCATCAACACACCTGCGAAATTCTTCAAAGAAACGCATCGGAATAAAAGAAGTCAAAAGAGGAGATAATGAAACGGAAAGACAATAAAAGGAAAATGTAAAAAGAGAGAACTATGGAGTTACCGTTTCACAACTCCATTGTCACAAAAAAATGTGGAAGAAATTTAACAGACAGTAAAAGGAAAAACGAAAAAACTTGTTTAAAACGGGATTTGACTGCACGTTCGCCAGCACAATAACATTCTGAAACAAAATGTATTAGTTTTGACAAATAATATGAAACAAATTAAAACTCCTCCTTTTAATAATTATTTCCCTCTCTGTTGACATTTGACCTTCTGTCTACTTGTCTGCAGTCGGTTTCATATGATCTGTCCACAAAGTTATTACTGTTAGTTAGTTGTGATAAATTTTAAAATTGTAAATCCAGGTACGTATCTATATAGATATAAGAAGAACCTCAACAGATTTATTTAATTATAAGTTCCAAAAAGGCCGATTTGTACTCATGTTCTGCAGTGCAAGCACACATAAAGCTGTACAAAATAGAAGACTAAATGTACACAAAGGAAAATCAAGCTTTGACTAATAATTCTTACTCTCATTTACGTTTCTAAAAAAGACACTTGTCTGTTTAAATGCAAATAAAAGGTATTTCGATAAATTACTGCATGTAAATTAAATGCTTGATATGCAAAATAACATGAAA
>BOPN01000791.1:132500-135000 GCA_017312705.2 Penaeus japonicus
TTTATAGAAATGTTAAGAAAACAAAAATAATGATAACAATAAGGAATGATACTCAGGATAATCACGATAATGATAGTAATGATAATTATAGCAATAAGAATAATGAAAATGATGATGATAAAGAAAATGATGACAATGGCATTGTTAATGATTCTGCTAATGATGATGAGGATGATATAATGATAATGAGAATAACAATATTGTTAATAATGATAATTACATTGGTGGTAATGATAATGATAAGGATAGTGATAATGATATAATGACAATGATGATGTGATGACAACGATAATGATAATGAATATAATGATAATGATAAAAATGATAACAATATCAACAACAATAAGGTTGATGATAAAATAGTAATGATGACAATAATGACAATAATAATGATAATGATGATGACGATAATGATAATGACAATTATAATTGGCAATAACGAAGTGAAAGAGAGAGAGAGAGAGAGAGAGAGAGAGAGAGAGAGAGAGAGAGAGAGAGAGAGAGAGAGAGAGAGAGAGAGAGAGAGAGAGAGAGAGAGAGAGAGAGAGAGAGAGAAAGTGAGAGAAAGGGAGAAAGAGAGAGAGAGAGAGAGAGAGAGAGAGAGAGAGAGAGAGAGAGAGAGAGAGAGAGAGAGAGAGAGAGAGAGAGGGAGAGAGAGAGAGAGAGAATGAAAGAGAGAGAGAAAAGTAAAATAATTCATTTTTTTCATATAAGAAATGTGCAACAGAATGAAAACGAATGAAAGTCTTAAACAATTTTAAATGTGACACTCAAATGAATAGCGCGAACGAAAGATACTGAAAATGGGGCGGATGAATCTGAAAAAAGTATAAGGAGAAAAGGACGCTTTGAAAATAACCCAGCACAGGGTTCTAAGGTCAAAAGAGCTGGATGAAAGAGGAGGAGGAGAGAGAGAGGGAGTGAAAAGAGAGGAGAGGAGAGGAGAGAAGAGGAGAGGTGAGGAGAGGAGAGGAGAGGAGAGGAGAGGAAATGAGAGGAGAGGAGAGGAGAGAGAAAGAGAGAGAGAGAGAGAGGGGGGGGGATATCATTGTCACATACACATATATACATATATATACGTGCGCTCGTAGCTTCACCTATCTGTTCACACCTCTCTTACTGTCCACATCACACCTACCAGTGTTGTTTTATTTTCCCTTCACAAGAGCTATGTGCACATGCAACACCATCCTTCTCATTGCAATGTCATGCACGTGATTCTCAGACCAAATCGTACATGGTAGAGAATCTCCTCTCAGGGAACAGAGGAGCAACACCTCGCTCCTCCGGAGGATGAAACAGCCCTCACACTCCAACACACCAATGTTCAAGCTTAGCAAAGAAACCAAGAAAGCTGTTTTCGTATGTTCACCACACCATAAGCCACGCTACTATGGTAGAGGTCGCCACCCAAACCTCTACAGCAGTAATTCCGCGGCACACTATTATGCCACCATTATCTCCTTGGTGTGCTGCGAAAATAATATATATATATATATATATATATATATATATATATATATATATATATATATATATATATATATATATATATATATATATCAAAGGACAGGTGAACCGCCAAAATATTTGTTGCTTCTTAGTGTGCCGTCATACTAAATAGTTTGAAAATCACTGCTCTACACACACACACAGAAAGAGAGAGAGAGCGAGAGAGAGAGAGAGAGAGAGAGAGAGAGAGAGAGAGAGAGAGAGAGAGAGAGAGAGAGAGAGAGAGAGAGAGAGAGAGAGAGAGAGAGAGAGAGAGAGAGAGAGAGAGAGAGAGAGAGAGAGAGAGAGAGAGAGAGAGAGAGAGAGAGAGAGAGAGAGAGAGAGAGAGAGAGAGAGAGAGAGAGATAGACATATAGGCAGATAAACAGATAGATAGACAGACAGACAAAAATAGATAGATAGATAAAGAAGTAGAGATAGATCGACCTAGAAATAGATATATAGATAAAGATAGATAGATAGAGAGATATAGAGAGAAAGAGATAGGCAGGATCTTTCAAGCGAGGTGATGGTAAGTGGACGGGGGAAGTGGTTGATGAAGAATAGCACAGGTCTTCAAAGGCGAGGCCAGGCAGGTCGTCGTCCTTCCTTTGAGCTGAAAGAAGGAGGCTGTACTTTGATTAGAAGATTTGTTCTTAGGAGGTGCCCACTCTCATGCATACATATTGGAGGAATTTAGATACACACAATTATTTATATCCATCTATGTCTACGTCTATTTATTTATCTATCTATCTTTATCTCTCTCTCTATATATTCTTATCTATTTTCCTCTATATATATATCCTTATCTATCTACCTATATCTTTATCTATCTATCTATATCTTTATCTATCTATCTATATATATATATGTTTATATATCTTTATCTATATATATCTATCTTATAAGTAAAAGATCAATAAAGTAACAATCTGAACTACATTATCGAAATCAAAAGTATAAATATTAATTCGCATACATTGTTCAATGAATCATTTATGTGCTC
>BOPN01000791.1:157500-162500 GCA_017312705.2 Penaeus japonicus
GTGTGTTCCCAGGGATACTAGCTGGACCTGAGCCACAGAGCAATCATTAGTGATGACACTATTTTTGGTAAATCTTTCATAGCTACCGCGATGTATTTCAGGGTTACAGGTAACATTTACAAATCCATCCATTTTCGAAAAGTCCATTAGCAGCAGCTGTTAGAGTGAGTGCAATGAGAAAGTACTATCGTGAATACATAAGGTGGGCCTTATTATAGAATGCTTGAAGGAGGATTTTGTGACTAACTCGCAGCCGACGGATCAGCGGCGAGCACTCTCCTCTTTCTCGCAGATAGTTAACAATCATGATATGCCCTTTATAGAAGTCGTGTAGGTCTACAGAGGATATAGAGAACACAAGGGAGACTAAGTATTAGAAAGTGCCACATATACATACAAGCAAACACAAGCACATGAACATAATGCAAGCACACACACCATACACACTTACACTTACACACACACACACACACACACACACACACAAGGTTTCACTCCCATTCAATGAATCACTGATGTTGAAGTAGCTTTTTTCATGCAGACTTCAGGTCTCGTGTGAGTGAAGTACAAAGTAGAAGTAGCTGGTAACTATCAGAAGACGTGCTTGAGGCTGAACTAGAAATAGAAGATAACGTAATTAAATCGGCTGGAATAACATATCACACTCCTAGTGAAGTGTTTGCATTGGAGACACCCTAAGTAGATCCCGCTGACTATGAATAAGACTAACCAATTTTAGCGCATAGTGTAAAATATCCGGTATATTAAGGACAGCACCTGGTTGTGTCAGCACAGTCAAGTCCAAGCGAGTTCACGCACAATAGAAGATTATTTGTTAGTTCTGCCTGTCTGTCTGTAAGGAAGCTTTATTAGGTCATGCAAAGAAGATGACCCGACAGTGCAGGTCAAATGGATGTTACCTTGCTAAGATTATGGCTTTGGGAATTTCTAGCAGGAGGCAGGATGGTGAATTCGTAGGTACAAACATACATACTTGATACATAGGAAGTGAATCCGTGGTTAAATCAAGCCAGTGCTGCGGTATGGGACTACTAGCAAGAGTAAGTGGCTGATTAATAATAATAACAACAACAATAATAATGATCATGACATTGAGAATCATAATAATGATGATACCAATAATAATAGTAATAATAATAATAATGATAATTATAATAATAATAATAACAACAATAATAATAATGATAACAATGATCATAATGATAACATTGGCTTAGAATTCTTTTGAAGGAAAACGCTAATGCCATATTTACTCTGCCTATTGAGGCAAATACTTACATGCGATGAATGACAGAAAATAGTCAGTGCTAGCCATACCTTTTTTCTACTACAGTGCTGAGAAACAGCAGCAAAGTAGTTACTGATAGAAGAATATATGGGAAAAAAAACTCTGCATTTCTGCAAACATTATTGCAATCTGCGCATTACAGTATTGCAGTGAGGATCGGAATTTTTGAACAATTACGCTAATGCACAACTATCACCTCTCATCCTGTCCATATCAGTGAACTGTTCGCAGCACAGATATATCTTCGACGAAACACGCGTGGAAAAGGGTTTCACGCTCCCTCTTCGGTAACCTTTTAACGTAGTATTAGAACTTTCCTCTAAGAATTATGACCTACCTATCAATTCATGTGTATATGGGTTACAATTGTCTGCTCAAATATCGTTATTATTACTATGATTATGTCTTTCTTGCAAGAACATTGTCACTTTGCGTTCCTGGTCATTACACGCTATCAAGAATTCACCAAGCCCTGATAGTGAGATGCATTTGAATTTCTTTAAACGGAACACATGTGCAAATCTACGAGAACTGCGTTTGCTAGTTACTTCATCGTGCCTCTTTCTAATCTTCAATTATATTTACGATGTCAAAGAAATATATTTTTAAAAAAACATTTATCCTTCTGATTTAGACTGGTGCATTTAAGTAACTTACGAAACTATATTTTCGAGTAGCTATTTCAGACGAAGGACAATAATAGAAGCATAGATCGTGCATCTCATAAAGATTTCTGAAGATAAAAAGCATTCAAGAGACAGTCTTTCGTGATATCCGTAGTAATGAAAATGTGAAAGGAATAATATCATACCAACTAAATGATCCAGGAATTGCAGAACGATATAGCTGAAAATGTTGTTTGAACTTTCATACTGTAGATATTCAGTCACATTAAGAAAGTAAAATGCATGTGGCGAAAAAGATAAAGAAGCAATCGAACGAAGGATAACTTGGAAGACGAAAGAAGAAGAAGACCCGTAAACATGAAGGACAGACCGCGGAACGTCTGATGATAAGTCACTTTGGCCCGGAAATCGAGTGATCAGGTAGACAGCCGAGGAAATTGAATATAACACCTATCCCACACTGTGCTAGGTTATAGCTATCCTCCGAGAAAAATCTGGAGTATAAAATATATATACATACATACATACATATGTATATATACATATATATATATATATATATATATATATATATATATATATATATATATATATATATGTGTGTGTGTGTGTGTGTGTGTGTGTTTATATGTATATATAAACTGACAGCAGCAGCTAACCAAGCCACTAATCTGCATTGGATATGGACGGAATATGAACCAATTCAAGAGGATCAACGTTCATCAGGTGATTGCAATCTGCAACTTGTTCAATTCAAGGAAAGGAAGCGACTGACACAGCGGTTTCGTATAACAGCTTGATCCAGTAACCATATACGGTTCGGGCCAGATATGTCGCCTTTAATGAGCGTCAAGGAAGCGAAATGTTCATTTAAAATTGCTATGAAAGAAAACAGATTAGGAAGAAGAGACAAAGGATATATGTCTGAAAATAACGAGAGAAGTAGTCTTGTCGAGTTTCCCTGTTCGAGAGTAAATTGTGAAAATTTTGTCAACAAAAAATTAAGATTCTTTGAAACATGAAATGCTATTAATGAGGGAATGCAAATCAACCCTTTAAATATATATATATATATATATATATATATATATATATATATATATATATATATATATATATTAAATATCATAAACACACAAATATTTGTATTTAGGTGTTGCGTGTGCACACTCACATACGAAAATATATATAAAAGACATCCACATATGTGTTCATTGTATTGTTAATGGAACCATGATGAAAAATGTTTTGTTAGAATAGAAAGAGAAATTAGAGCAGACGCAGTTCCATTGAAGCTTACAATGTAATATAAGGGTGAAATAGTACACTCTGTAAGATTATTAAGCACAGATAATAGAACGTGGCGGATATACTGCACAAAAGGCAAAGGCAAGATTCCTAAAATGTGATTATAAAGTTACGGTAATGATAATAAAATTAAAACTTGTAAGACATACCCAATTTGGATGACAAAGGTCGCTTATAAAGTAAAACAATAACACAACAAAAACAAAAACAGATGAAAGCGGAGGGCAAGTGTTTTTTCAGTCAAGAATCACTTATTGTGACTTGTAGAATGTAGTGGTGGATAGACTGAATACTGTCGAAACAAGCTACCAAACAAAAGAACAAGTATTAAAAGGGCAAACAGGTAGAAAGAGCATACGAGAAAACAAATTATACTTATATACTTTTAATTTACGCAGGTACTCTGGAATAAATTGTACATCTGATGTCTTGGTACTCCTTTTTTTTTTTGTTATAATGATAATAATAATAGTAATAATGACGATAATGATAATAATGGTTATTATTACTATAATCTATTTCCATAACAATAGTATTCACATTATTATTGTTCTTGTTATTATCACTATTATCATTATTAGTATTACTATCATTATTTTCTTTTATTAGACTTGATATTAGAATGTCATACAAAAGAGTAATCATTAAATTATCCTCAAATTTACACATGCTTGAAACTGTTTATTCAAGTTACAACTTTTCAAAATTCTTGAGATATTTTAGTAAAGAGCTATATTTACAATATCTTTTGCATATGTCTGAATCGAACATTACAACAGTAAAAGTCGGTAATCCTACCATCACTTTGAATACAATACAATTTATATTCGTTTACCTAAATAAGAGATAATATCTCTGGCGTTATTCCAAAAACTTTCACTCGATCTTATGACTGATTTGTCAACAAGGTTTATTTTCAAATATCCATTTGTTGATGAAAATGCTTACTCATAAATAACTACAACAGGATCATCCACCTCATGATTATATCTCCTTCCTCAGTGTTATTCTATATGCAGACCACGAAGTTTTCTAAAAGCCAAGTGAAGATATAAAGTCCATGTGCATTTTATTCCGTCACCGATAGTAACGTCCTTTGTCTCTCTGCCACAAACACAACCTCCTTCAATAACGCCACCACTACACCCTCACTCTCCACCTCCAGCATCTTAATTACCACTATTCACTCACCGCTTGTCAGTGTGATGTGTGTCATCCCCATCACTACTCTTCATAGCATTCCTACCACGTCTCTGTCCTTGCCTTTTGCTCCTATATAAGAGCAGCAGTTGATATCAATTCATCATTATACAGTTTATCTGTATTTGTCTTTGAAGAATTCTGCTGTGGCTTCTTTGTCCTGTTCTGTTCTAGGTACGGACAAGCCAGCAGCAATGATAACTACAAAATGTATATACTTATATATTACACTTCCTTTATTCTCTTTTTGATCTTGTATAACTATGATATTGTGATGTTTTACATATCTGATATATATATACATAAATACACATATATATAATCGTAATTTTAGTTTGTGACATAATATAAAAGGAGGTTGAATGCTTTTAATAATTGTGGAGGAATAGTGACAATAGCGTCCCACACTCTAGCAACAATTGGTCCTTACCATTTTCTTGCAGACTTTGGGACGTAGCTTGTGGTGATGTGAGAGTCTATCTGAAGAAATGAATTAGGAAAAGCAGAACCATATATCATATGTATCAGTTTGATACACATTTACTCCATTTTTTGTA
>BOPN01000791.1:197500-200000 GCA_017312705.2 Penaeus japonicus
GTCATTGATTAAATGCTGTACACGTCTTCGATTGTGGTGATCATGTGTAGGTGCTCGTAGTTACTACGTAGGTTGATACCTGTCTTCTAAAATAGTTGTAAATGAGAGAGACCAACATCTATTCCTGAGGATACTATAATATCTGGCATTGTAGCATGACACTTAAGGTGATAACGGGAAAATCCCAAAGAAGGGCGTGATGGATGAAGTGCGTCATCTGCCGTCTGCTCACTACAAATGACATTGCTAGCGAGCATAGGGTCACCTGCAATGTCTATTTATATTTTCGAAGAAAGTATACATTTTGGTACTTCTATCAAGACGGTGGTCCAGGTAAATGAAAATACATATTTATTTGTTACTACTACCACGAGGGGAAAATTTGAATTCCTGAAAGTTAGATAACTGAGACTAACTATTACCGTGGTCACTTAGTAGGAGGGGAATCAACGCACCGATGTCTAAGAACACGATAAAGACGTGGCTTCATTCCTAATATAACGGAGTCGTAGAAAGAAAGCACTTTCGCCTCCTGGGTATAATCTTCCATGGCCTTAAGGAAGGTGGTGAACCTTTCTAAGCATTTCGTTTGAGGTTCCTTTTGTAGTATCTGTAGTGTATGGCACCTTCATGATGATAGCGATAGAATAGATGTAGATCCAGTGAGTTTTAAAGGAGACACATTAACTCTTGTTTCTTGCAGGAGGCGATGTGGAGGTCCTGGTGATGGCCCTGAAGTACGTACATCCCTTCTGACGTGGGGATAATGACGAGATCTGACAAGATTATTTAGGAGTCTTCTGGTTCAGGGTGCCAGCCCATGTCTTTACGAATTCGGACGAACCGGTTAACGTAGATGTGCACTCCTTACACAATCAATTGTTCCTCCTCTGATGGACAGCACTACGGTAATAGCGATGCCAATCACACCGAACTTGTTTCTTAACACAAGTACGTTTTATCCAAGAGACACACTAACAGCTCTCTCTTCTGCTGTTACTGGGACACGAGTCATCTAATGGACTGGTCAGTGGTCTGCATTGAATTTCCTTCAGCTGACATCCACGCCGGTAGACTGGTGAATTCGTCGCTCTTAAACGAGTTGCATAGTTTCAAGCTAGGCAGTAGTACGTGTCGTGTTGACAGTGTCCACGCTTCTTGTATTCTCAGACTTGATTTCCTATGACCACCTGACTCCTCGACCTGGCTCCACTTCCTCGCCTATCCATATTGTATTGTGATGTTCCTCCCTTATCATTTTATACACCTACTTCTCTTCCCTATTTCAGGTCTGAAAATAAATTCCAGGCGGATTTCGAAACTGTTGTCTCATAGAGTTTATTTCTTTGTCAGACGTGTGTGTATGTGGCACATATATCTATCTATTTATCCTTGTATTGTTACCTGAAATTTTAACAACGGAAAATAGATTCAATATTCCATGCTCTAAACTTTTGTAAATCTGAAGATGCTGTGGGTCCAAGGAAAAAAAAAAAAAGTGTCATTAATGTTTAGTTAAAACATCTTACTCTAAAAGTTTTCTCATTTTCTCTTTTCACGAATCTAACAACCCAAAAGTTTGTTTTTTTTTGTTTGTCAGAGATTTTACCTTACAAACTTGCTGTAATATGATAAAGGATTACGTGGTGTTGGATTTATGATTCAGTGTATTTCCTGAGGCGAAAGAAAGAAAGTTGGCTCTTAAATTTCACACTTAGACATCCATTTCCTGGAAAGATATTAAATTTTCCTTAAAATTCTTCGGGGATTTTTCGTTATTTATGCATTTCCAATGATACGGTGGATATATTCAAGAGGTTATGATAATTAGATGAAAAAGATCACGAACGACAAAGCAAGGAACAGTAAAAGAATTATCATCAGAGACAGCATATATATATCTAAAGAGATACGTGCATATATAGATGCAAATACACACATACACACACAAACACAAACACACACACACACACACACACACACACACACACACAAACACCCACATCATCCCCTACATATTTCCATCGAAATCACGTGTATAACAACACGCTATAAGAAATTCTACAAAAACACACACACTATCCCCATTTCGAAATAAAAAGCACCACATTAGACTCCTAATAAAATAAAATAAAAAATAAATCAAAGTCTTATAAACACAAAAGAACTACTAACAATAAAAACTCCTAATAAAACAAAATAACTAGTAATAATAAAAACTTCTAATGAAAAAAAAGAACTAATAATAATAAAAACTCCTAATAAAATAAAATAACTAGCAATAATAAAAACTTCTAATGAAAAAAAAGAACTAATAATAATAAAAACTCCTAATAAAAACAAAAGAACTACTACTAATAAAAACTCCTAATAAAACAAAATAACTAGTAATAATAAAAACTCTTAGTAAAACAAAATAACTAGTAATGATAAAAACTCTTAGTAAAACAAAATAACTAGTAATAATAAAAACTTATAATGAAAAAAAAAGAACAAATAA
>BOPN01000791.1:217500-227500 GCA_017312705.2 Penaeus japonicus
CAGAATGAAACATTTCCAAGTCGTATTAAGGATAGGAGGAAGACATCTTAAAATAACACTTCATTTCAGGACAAACAATATAAGTTCTGTCGGAAACGCAGAAGTTATAATTACACTTAGAAAACCAGATTGACTTTGGACTGTTCCCTTAAGGTTGCAGATGGGAATGAGGTCTTTTGACGGAGCGAGAGGAGAGGAAAAGGCACAAAGAAGCTGAGATTAAATGAGGCAAAGGTGTTTGTTAATTCGTGTTAGGAGTTAAAGGTGTAAAGTTAAATCGTTCGTTGATGGTTGGATGACAATGAAAAATAATGGGAATTTCATAATCAGTATTAGATATTAGATATTTAAAAATCTATTCTGACCTGTTTTTTTTTCTTCTTTTTTTAATCAAATTCGTGTTAGGAGTTAAAGGTGTAAAGTTAAATCGTTCGTCGATGGTTGGATGACCATGAGAAATAATGGGAATTTCATAATCAGTATTAGATATTAGATATTCAGAACTATTCTGACGTGTGATTTTTTTTTTTTTTTTTTTTTTTCAAATCAAATCCTCTGATTAGAATACTTTTATTCACACCATCGTAAGTGTAGCATGAATTTTAAAAAATGGGGACGTCTGCATGCGCTGCACTTTATCATTATTTAACATCTAATTTGTGTTAGTGATTAGTGTAATACATATATCCAATTCAACAAAAGAACGATAATAGTACTACTGATTATAATAATGAGGGCAAAATCATGATTAGTTATCATAATACTAATGAATACGTCGATTACAGTATCATTAACAACAACAACAACAATAACAATGATGATAAAGTAATGACTTTAATGATGATTATAATGATAGTAGTAATTATATTGATAATTAGGATAAAATATAAAATATTAGTAATAATCATAATTATAATGATGATAATGATAACAAAAATAATGATGATAATAAAAATGATAGTGATTATCAATAGCAATAGTAATAAAAGATAACAATATTGATAATAATGATGATGATAAAAATAATAGTATTGATGATGATAATGATTTAATAACAATAATAGTAATGATGATAATGAAAATAATAATAAGAGTAATAATAGATATAATAATGATTATGATAATAAAAATAATAGCAATAGTAATAGAAATTGCAATAATTATAAAAATAATGCTAATAATGATATTGATAATAATAATAAAAACAATAACAATCATAATAACGATAATGATAGTAATGATGATAGTGATATGAATAATAACAATAATAATAATGTAAATAATGATAATAACATTAATAATTATAATAATATTAAAAGTAATGATAACAGTAATGACTATAAAAGCAATAATGATAATGATAATAATGACCATGAAATATTGATATTAATGATAAGAATAATAGTAATAACAATGATAACAATAGTAATTCTAATGATAATAAAGATAATGATAATAATGATAACACTGATACTGAAAAAATAACAACAGTGTAAATAGAATTAAAATGTTTATTATTGTCCCAATGTATTCTGACCGACACTGATAAATGGTCTTAACTTTCTCCCGATTCCTTCTTTTCCTTTACTGAAGAAGGACTTCAAAAGAAAAAAGATAATTCTCTCAGAAAAGAGAGTATAATTCGCAATAAAGATAGGTGTTGTACAGGCTGTCGAGACGTGACCGCATCAATTTTGAGTGCAATTGCAGTGAATTAGTTTTTCTACTGAAAAGAAATCAATGATAATAATAATAAAAAATGATAAATACTCATTATCTGAAGCCTGGAGTATTGATCTTCCTTAAAAAAAAAAAAAAAAAAACAAGACTAAATAACTTAAAAACAATAACAAGAGACAGATTGAATCAAGCATTGAAGTGAATATCACAAGCGAGACTTCCCCTAAAGCTTATATCAATGTTATAAATAGCACAAAAAAATGCATATGTAACCGAATCCTTAAATGCGCAACGCAGCCTGAGGTAATGGATTGCGTCACCAGTTCCCATGGTAACTCAATGCTAAGCTCATCTTTAGGCCAATAGTTCACAAATCTCAACAAAGGAATGACGCTCCGGAATCAGTCTGTCCATCATTTGCCATAATAAGCCTTTTTGTTTATTCATAGAACTGGTCACTGGTGTAGTTCTCATTCAAATACTTATGAATAAATTAGTTTGCAGGAGTGATTTTTTTCAATGAAGTTAGTATGAAGTTGAAGTTGATATTTGTTGATTGGTAAAATATAATATGCTGGAATATAATATATACATATGGATATATATATATATATATATATACTGTATAAATATATATATATATATATATATATATATATATATATATATATATATATATATATATATATATATATATGTGTGTGTATATATATGTATGTATATATATATATATATATATATATATATATATATATATATATATATATATAAATATATATATATATATATATATATATATATATATATATATATATATATATTATGTGTGTGTGTGTGTGTGTGTGTGTGTGTGTGTGTGTGTGTGTATGTACATACATACATATATATATATGCATTATCACACACACACCAATTACACTATCGTCAGCTTGTATCATTCCACTGCAGGAGGTAGGCCTCTCTCAATCTTTTCCAGTCATTCCGGTCTTGTGTCCTCTGATTCCAGTTTACCCGAAATTCGCTATTTCATCACATCATCTAGTCATTGGTCTTGTCCTTGGTCTCTTTGTGTCATGTATTTCCCATTTTGTTGTTTTGTTTGTCCATCTGTTGTCCTGTCTTCGACATTATATATATATATATATATATATATATATATATATATATATATATATATATATATATATATATATATATATATATCCTGCCCACTGCCACTTTTTATTAATGCTCTTAAGCATTTCCTCTACTTTTGTTTGTTACCTGATCCATGTATTTCTTTCCTGTTTCCTAACTCCTAGCATAAGCCTTTCTATTCCCCTTTGAGCACTTACTAATTTCCTCTCAAGCATTTTGGTTGTAGTCCATGTTTCTGACCCATATGTTATGACAGAGAATACACATTGGTCAAAAACCTTTCTCTTTAGATATAGTGGCAGACGATCTCTTAATATATTACTTTGTGTACCGTAGACACTCCAACCTACCCTGATCCGTCGTTTTATCTCGGCTTCGCAGAATGTATTCGCCTGGATAAGTTGCCATAAGTTTACATACTCGTTTATTGCTTCTAGTATCTTGCCCTGTATTTGTTCTTGCTCAACTGGGGTTCGACTTTACTTGACTTTTTCATGTTCATTTTAAGGCCAATCTTCAGACTTTCCTTATTTAAATCGTTTAGTAATTGTTATAATTCATCTGCTGACTCACCGAAAAGAACAATGTCATCTGCAAATTTTTGATTGCTTAAGTGCTCTTTCCCTATTTCAATCTCTTTCTCCTTCAACCTAACTTCTTGAATACTTCCTCCAAGCAAGCTGTGAACAGCTTCGGTGAGATGGTGTCGCCCTGCCTAACACCCCTTTTTATTGGTTTATGCGTGTAATTTGATGGCCGCTGTACCATCTAAATATATATCCTCTAATAATCTGCATTATATTTCCTCTACTCCTTGTTTACGAATTGCATCTAGTACTACTGCTATCTGTACCGAGTCGAATGCCTTTTCGTAATCTACAAATGCCATACACAGGGGCTTATAGGTCGGTAATTCTTTAAATCTTTTATGTCCCTCTTTTAGTGTATTAAAATTATTATTGCGTTTTTCCAGGATTTCTGAGTCTTACCGTCGCTTAAACATTTGTTAAAGAGATTGGCCAGTTTTACTGCCGCAATTTCTCCTGCATCTTGAATAAGATCTACACTAATGCCATCTTCTACTAGTGTTTTTCCTATTTTCATGCCTTTTAGTGCCCATTTTACTTCCTCTACCGTAATGTTTGGAACGTCTCCAATTATTGTGTTTGTCACGGTATGTGGTTGATCGTTTGAGTGGTATAAGTCGCAATAGAAGTCTTCTACTACCTTGTTAATTTCATTTTCATTGTATGTCCCTCTCCATTGGATATCTTATATTGCATACATTTGGTTTTCCTTATTCCGAGCCTCCTCTTTTTTGCCTTAAGGCTGGTGCCTGAAAGCAGAGATTCATTTATTATTCGCATGTCAAATTTGCGCACTTTTTCCTTAGTTCTTAGTCTTAGTCAGCTCTGCTGGATCTATTTTGACTCTGACTTATGTTATTTTTATGTCCCTACCCTGTTTCATTGGTATTTTTCTCTCCCGAAAGCTTACTGAACTTTTTTTTCGTCTTTATCGCTTCCTTTAATATCTCACTGAATTGGTTGTTCATTTGGTCTATGTCAAGATCCTCGAGAGCTGAGTATCTGTTTTTCGGATGTTAAGACTAAATTCCGTTGCCCTATTCTTAATGTTAATTAGATTAACGAGAGGCTTCTGTATGAGCTTATTTCGTTCCTTTCTTAGCTGTAATTTAACTCGACTTCTGACCAGTCTATGGTCACTACCGACATTCCATGTATTGATATCACTTACGTCCTGTAAAATGTCGCGCCTGTTGGTAATTATGAAGTCAATTTCGTTTTTAATGCCGGATGGCGATTTCCATGTCCATTTCCTCCTGGGTCTCTTTTCGAGGAATGTATTCAAAATTTTAAGGGATCGAGCTTCGGCGAATTCTATTAATGTTTGCTTTCTCTCATTTTTGGTGCCTATTCCATGTTGCCCAACCGAGGTTTCTCCATTTTTCCTTATTCCTATTTTGGCATTAAAATCCCCTATTATCACGTTAAAATCGTTTTTGCTCTTTTGGTAGCTGTTTGCACATCATAGAAGCTCTCTATTTCCTCATCACTATGACTGCAGGTAGGGGTGTATACTTGGATAATTTTTAGGTTATATCTGTCGTTTGCTTTCAGTATAACAGAAGCTACTCTTTCGCTCACACTGTACAATTCCTTAATCTTTTCGAGGAGCTTGTGAACTACTCCTAATTCTTGTTTGCTATCCAGGGGCCGGATTCACTAACGCACTTACCATGATAAATACGCTGGTAACTACAATTATGATGGTAAAAAGACCGCATCGGTATTCATGAACAACTTACCATGATAGAATACAATGCTAAATTTACCAGTGGTTGGAGCACTGGTATGTCCACTGGCAACTACAGCGATGACTCTCTCATCTCGCTTTATCTCAGCAAAAAATCAACATTTAAGGCGACACTTTAGTTTGCATGTGCACTTATTATGATCAGAGTGATGGCAACTGTTCATTTTCATATGAATATGACAAAAATCAATAAAATTCACAGGAAATAAGCGAGAATAATGTTCATGCAGCTTCGTCATAGGCCTACAATAACTGAAAATAATACATGGAATTAATAATTTGACAAACATTTTGTTTTAATAACATTCAGCTGAAAAATGCAAACATATAAATGTATAAATTATTTTTGTGTTTGCATTAATTTAGATACAATTATTCATAATCTTAGGGTTTGATTGGCATTTCTTTTTGGAAAACGTTACAGCAAATAACACCACCATTGCGTGGAGCCATTGTTTCTTTTCTTTCGACTGCAATCTAAAAAAAAAAAAGTATGTTTTTGAAAACCATTACGTTATATATGATCCATAAGATCATGCAATAGAATATGCTTTCTAGGAAATTAATTTATATAGAAATAATTTAACACAAGAAATCTTTATCATTTCTTGAAACAAAAAAGTCTCGCTGTTGGATCAGGTTTTGTTTACATGTTACGGGATTGGTCAAAGGAGCCTAAAAAATTATGTAAGGCGCTCGCTGATTGGCGGAATCGATTTACCAGAGTTACCATCAAATTACGGTGATAAAGTCTATTTACCCTTACCAGGCGACTTATCATCGCTTGATGAATCCCACTTTGCCATGACTGGTAAACGCTCTGGTAGTTGACAGCTGGTAAATGCCTTACCATCGTATGTTAGTGAATCCAGCCCCAGGGCTTTACCTTCCAATATAGTAAATGCCCATCATTTAGTAATTTCTGCTCTTCTCCTAGTCTTCCAACTTCAGAAAATCCTACAATATCCCATTTAAAAAATGACAGTTTCTCAAGAATTGTTAAAAGATCTCATTCTATTCTCAGTCCTTACATTGTATGTGTAAAGATTCATCATTGTAGGGCAGCCTGGGTCTAACCAGATATTATCAGCACCCTCTGCTCTAGAATGATCCTGATCGCCGCCATGACCAGGGCTCTTTCGCTTCCGGGGAATGAGGGCCGTTGTCTTAACTGGGAAATCATATTTAAGAGGGGTGGGGTCAGATACCCCCACCTACTAGCCTTAATTGTAACTTGCTGGAGGGAGTAATTTAGTCAGAAGACAACCATTAATCTCCAATAACCCATTTGAGCAGGTCTTGCATGTTATTAGGAGATCTTAGCATCTCCTGATCTAGCTCGGTACGTCTCGGTCTACTCCAGTGAGAATGGGCATTTATTTTATATACACACGCATAATGCATGCTTGCATGCTCATGCACGTTCCCCTGCATGCGCACATCTGCACTCCTGTATGTGTCTATATATAGATTGTGCCCATGCATGCACAGTGTAGACGCACATATACAAATATGCAATTATTCACATATGTGTGCAGATGATACGCTTGTGTATCTCGTGGTTTGTACTAGCTACAGCATGTATGTACACAGCAGTCATATATAAACATTGTCTATGTGTCATATACATGCTCGTGAATTATAATGTGCCCATGCATTATAATTTGCTTAAATATATATAGTAGGGAATAGTATATATATCTGGTAATATTTCGAGAGGTATCTACTAGTTGGCACCTGTTCCGTATGAGCGTCCCTATGTGGCCGTGGTCGTTAGGGTTGCCATAGCTTGAAACTGGGCATCCTTTAGGAATATTTTTTTCCTGGCTGATACTCCTCCGCAAGATGGTTGAATGATTAGATTTATGAACTGATATCATGATATGTGATTACATAGTATAATGTACTCACAACCTGGAAATGGGTATTACTCAGGCCAGATGTTGAAAGGAAGTTGGTCACCTTTGACCCATGGCACTGGCACTGGTGTGGCATCTTTGGGGAACGTGGATGCGATGTTTGACTCATTTTCTATTGGTTTGCTTGAATGGTATGATTTTATATTAGGAAGATATTCAGACATCCTCAGATGTTTTCACACTGTATGGTATACTCGAAAATCAGTATAACTGGTGGTATAATTTAATGTTTTTCCTTTCTTTTATAGTGTTGGCAGTCTCCTTTCCTATGGCATTCTTTCTCATTTTAATTTTCTATAACACTTGGGCAATTTCTGATTTCTATTTCGTTGGTATTTGCACTCTACACATTCACAGATATTTTGACCTTGTGTTGTGCCACTACGGATCACTGAATATACATAATTTTTCACTTAATATCCCTGACCTAACATCGACACCTCTCTTACTCGTTGTCAAATATATATATATATATATATATATATATATATATATATATATATATATATATATATATATATATGTATATTATATTTATATATATTATATATGTAATATATAAACTGTATATATATATATATATATGTATATATATATATAAATATATGTATATATATATATATATATATATATATATATATATATATATATATATATATATATATATACTGACACTATGCTTTGCTTCTCCCTCTCTTTTATATATCTATTTTCTTCGCAGTTATCCTTCATTTTTTTTTCAATTTTCTCGTTTCTTTTTATATCACAAATATTCAGCTTATGGCTCAGTTCTCTCTCTCTCTCTCTCTTATTCTCTTCCGCCCCCCTCCCCCAGGATATATTTTTTACTCTCCCGCCTTCCCCCTTCCCGTATCTCTCTCTCTCTCTCTCACTTTCTCTCCGTCTCTCTGTCTTTCCTGGATATTGTACGTATGTAAGATATAGAGCTTCTATAATAGGGTTCGTGTTACATTGATTGCGTCATTAGCAACAGAGATTGCCAAAGCCAGATAAATACATAGAAATCAGAGGAAAGAGAGAAGGAAGGAGGGCTCAGGACTTGAACTGTCTATGATTTGTCTATTTTGATATATATATATATATGTGTGTGTGTGTGTGTGTGTGTGTGTGTGTGTGTGTGTGTGTGTGTGTGTGTGTGTGTGTGTGTGTGTGTGTGTGTGTGTGTGTGTGTGTTTGTGTTTGTGTGTATGTATCTATGTATGCATATATGTATCATGTCAATTACATTTTCTGAAGATAGTAGATAGTGATTTTTGCAACAATCCCTTTCGTGATTTCAGCCTTTGAGAGATGTACTTCAAGTGCCACTTGTGGCTAATCTCCCACGTGGCTACCGCATGGTCACGATATGCTATAGGAAATTATCCAAACAGGGAAATCCGACTAGGAATAATCTATTTATAGTGACCCGGCAGGTCAGATATAAAGTTGACCTGAAGTCAGACTCATTTTCACTCCGCCTCTCGGACACTCCGACACTCACTCACGGACTCCAGCGCTCTCCGGCGGGGAGCGGTCAGCAAGCCTACCGCTCCCCCGCCTAGGTTGTGAAACACGCCAGCCTAACAAGAGACGTCCGTCAAGCCATCGCTACCAAGTAAATATTAATATATTACCCGAGCCGTTATCCACCAATAAAGGAATCGAGAACAACTAGACTTTGGCTCACTTTGGCACCCCTCACAGCCTTGTATAGTGTTTATGCATTCTTTGAACATTCTTCTTGGTCAGTTTCTTATTGTCCGATATCTAGTCTTCTCATGAGGTTTCTCTTCCTCTAGAGTCTAGATCCTTCAACACTTCCATGCATTAAGTCTTATGCAAGGGATCCTGTGTTGAGTGTCACATGACTAAACCCTTCCATTTTCCATCCTCGATCTCCCTCTAAGATAAGTAAGTAATCTCCAGCTCTCTCTCTCGTGCTTCTTCTCTTACAAATGCATATGATCTATCTTTGGAGTTTGGAGGTATTCCCAATAATCTTCGGTAGCATCTCATTCCCCCCCCCTTTTTTCTCTCCGAGGACGATGTTCTGTGCATCCCAAATATTTGTTCACTGTAACCCCTGAGATATCAGCGCTGATTTATTTTTTCAATAATTCCGCTTCAGATACTGCTGCCTCGTTATTTTTCACACTAAGGTTGTTAAACATAGAAACACTTTCCGAACCTCTACTTTGAATGGACATCTGCGCTTCTTCTGTTGACCCCCCCCCCCCTGCTTGTACTCTTGGCAGCAGACACATCGTTGTCGGTCTCTCACATTGGCGTGGCGCCAGGCCAGAGTGCCCGTACCTTAACATACTGCACTGCTGGTTTTACTGCATAGCGATTCGAAAAGGTTAAAAAGAAAAAAAAAAAAAAATCTGTATACTGTATATCCATGATACTTGTCGTCAGGCTCTTCCCTCTTAAAGCCGAAGAAGTTATGGTGTAGCGCTTTAAGGAAGTTTCCGAGCTCTCCACCTAAGAGTCTTTCATTACAAACCTGCTTATTAGTACTCTCTCTCTCTCTCTCTCTCTTTCTCTTCCGCCCCCCTCTCCCTCAGCTCAGATGGCTTATCAGGCCTTATCGTCGAGTAGCTATTACATTTTTCGTATTCCCTATTTCCGGAAAGGGAATAATCGAGGACTGAGTCTACCGAGTTAGCCATTCTCCCGCCTTCGATATAGTATTACGCATTTTTTTCCCCTGACATGTTGTTGCCACTCAGGGACTTAGCGTTCCTCAGCATGTATATTGCATTAAGAGCCACACTTCTCAGTTTGTCGTCTAATTGTCATCCCTCAGTCCAGACCTGCAATAACATCGATATCCTTCTGTATATTGTATTAAAATAGATAATTCACATAGGTAGTCCTCTTCTCTAGATCTTTTAGTTTTTCTTTAAAGCACGTGTCTTATT
>BOPN01000791.1:317743-320243 GCA_017312705.2 Penaeus japonicus
CGTCTAAGCTTGGATTCATCAGCGCCTCACGCCTCTCTCTGTCATCAGTGCCTCACGCCTCTCTCTGTCATCAGTGCCTCACGCCTCTCTCTGTCATCAGCGCCTCACGCCTCTCTCTGTCATCAGTGCCTCACGCCTCTCTCTGTCATCACTGCCTCACGCCTCTCTCTGCCATCCCTGCCTCACGCCTCTCTCTGTCATCAGTGCTTCACGCCTCTCTCTGTCATCAGTGCCTCACGCCTCTCTCTGTCATCAGTGCCTCACGCCTCTCTCTGTCATCAGTGCCTCACGCCTCTCTCTGTCATCAGTGCCTCACGCCTCTCTCTGTCATCAGTGCCTCACGCCTCTCTCTGTCATCACTGCCTCACGCCTCTCTCTGTCATCAGTGCCTCACGCCTCTCTCCGCCATCACTGCCTCACGCCTCTCTCCGCCATCACTGCCTCACGCCTCTCTCTGTCATCAGTGCCTCACGCCTCTCTCCGTCCCTATTCCCTATCACTCTTACATTTCAAAAGGTTAAAGAGTTGGAGGTTCAACATCCTATGAATGGAACCGGCTAATGGTTCACCAGTGGATTCACCTTCACTTAAATACCAAATCATTCCCGCTGAGAGCTCGCCAGTATGTCAGCTGAGAGTCCTTTGTAGCAGGAATGATGCACAAGGGGGGGGGGGGGGGGGAAGGAAGCCTTATAGTGAAGTTAGAGCTGTTGGGATAAAGAAACTTTTTTTTTTCTTGTAGTGGTTGTTTGTCTTGTATTTGTCTCTGTCATATGAATGATGGTGATATTTTATCCATTTTTTTTTTTTTTTGTATGTATAACTTATTGATGAACTAGTATAGATTACATGATTAGCATCCAAGAGGGCATTTCATTATCATCATCATTACCATTGCTACTAATACTATAATAAGATATTGAAAATAACATTTGCATGCTGAAGGGTACGTTTACAATATGACAATATCATTGTGGTGGTTCAGTAAGCAGATCATAACATAACATGTGGTCTTTAGCATTTACTAACTTTACTAACTAACTTCCCAAGAGGAAATCCATAAAACGAGGGACACCGCTATAAATAACAGTGGTAAATTAATGAATGAATTGGTAAATGAGTAGATAGATAGTGTACATAGAATGGGATTCTGTAAGAAATAAAGACAATCGAAAGATAAAGCCGCGGTTTTGTTGTGCCAAATGGCGTGGCTGGCTTGATCGTTTTGATTTTGACGCGTCAAATCTTGAGAGTTTGGCTGTCTTGAGATATTGTCGAGTTCAAGTGTGACGTCATATGTAAACAAACCGAAGGGCTTCATCGGGGTATTGCTGTCCTCCCAAAATATTTCCAAAAGACTTGAATAAGGAAAAATAGGAAGGAAATGACGAAAGTTTCAATTCCTGTCAAGACTAGAAACTCGCGCTTGTTCTGGAATTGCAGATCAAGCGCGTAAGCTAATCGACAGATAAATATTACGTTGTGCTTGGAGAGGCTGCAGAAAGTGTGTTATCTATTTGAGCTATTCCATCATCAAAAGGGATTTTTTAAACGCTACCGTAAAGTTTAAAAGTGAACACGAGAATGACTTACTTTTAAAAGAAGTCGTCATGCTTATCAAAGACTTTTACTTACATATGACGTCACAACCTTTAATCGAGCACGCACTTTTGCAAGACATGCAACGTTCGAGTTTAATCACCTCAGTTTCACGACAATAAATGCGGTTAAATCATAGTTCCTTGCGTTTACCACACGAAATTATCCGCTAAAGGCTGTTACCGAAAAGGAATTTATAGGCTTTTAATCACATACATGGTAGAGCTTTCCTTTAGAATTTCAGTTCGGAATGTTTTTGTCCGAAGTATATAATCACATATCACGAGTCCGATGAATGTTAGACTTGGTGGGCCAATCAGCACAGAGCAACGACAGTGCAAAGGGGAGTTGCTAGCAATCATGGCAAAGATGGATATGACAATGATATCCAAAATCAACAATGATATTCCTGATTGAAAATAACAGTAGCAGTGATAATGATAACCGTAATGATACTTATGATAATGGTGATCAAGATAAGGAGTATAACTGATGATATCAAATGTACACTAGAGATAAGGATAATATCACCCAAACCATTTGAGAAAAAAAAACGGATTTAACCTTGAACTTAATTAGAGAACAAACAAAAAAGAAACACAAACCAGATTGAGGGACGGTAACAAAGTCAATGACTATTGCTCGCAGGCCAAGAGGAGCTGTTAGTGACGCAACATGTCGTTTAACAGTGAATGGCAGCGATAAATTGCTGTCAGTCAACTTGTGAGACAGGCGATTCTCTGCCCCCGGACGCAGCACTCGTGCCTAATGGTGTAGCATTTAGGCTGTCACCTTTTGATTCGCAGGGAGATGTGCATTTTGTTTGTAGTAAACCAGTTCAGTCCGCTGTTCTGTGGGATGGATATTACTAAGCATGCTTACAAATACGCATACATAAACT
>BOPN01000791.1:335243-340243 GCA_017312705.2 Penaeus japonicus
CTTCTTAATTCAGTTTAGTCGTTATATCTATCTCAGGGTTGGATAACTGGATTATGCTGCTGCACACCCTACAGTGCTTTGACTATTGATTTTTAGTGTGAAACTCTACTGCTGTTCTGTGTGTATTATTTTGTTTTTCTCTCTCTCTATTTATCTATCAATCTATCTATATATCTTTCGCTTTCTTTCTCTCTCTCTCTCTCTATCTATCTATCTATCTCTCTATCTCTCATCTCTCTCTCTCTCTATCTACCTTTCGCTCTTTCTCTCTCTCTCTTTCTCTTTCTCTTTCTCTTTCTCTCTCTCTATCTCTATCTCTCTCTCTGCTCCCGCGTCACGCTTGTATGTAAACAAACATCTGAGAGAGCTCTCTACTGTTTTTTTACGAAGTTTCTGGGGATTTAGCGATGTGCTGTCTACCATCCTTGGCAGAAATAGATAGTGAGCACCAGACAACTGTTTTGTGGCATATAGGTTTCTGAGGGTTTTGGACTTAGCCAGTAAATAACCTAAAAATTTAAAACTTTTGTTGGTTCCCTCTCGCGCGGATATCTCCCGTCTGCGCATGCGCAGTACCATACCCCGCTAGAGATTGTTGCCGACTCTGAGGTTGATCAAATTTAGGCAATATGAATAATATTATTTGGATATTTGGATGATATGAACTATTCTGGCCCTGGCACCCTTGCCGATGTTGAGGACGATCTCGCTCTCACTGACAACGAGGATGACTTAGATAAGCACTGGCCACTATTAAAACACATGGATCATTCTGGTTCTGCTCCCTTGCATCACCAAGCTAAGGCCCCCCACCCTACCACTCAGCCTCTCACCTTTACCAAGCGACCCATGGAGCAGGTGTCGGATTCGAGTGAACCGTCCTCTCCCACTCCTAAGTCATCCAAGCTCACTGAAACATCTCTACCCATGGCTCGCAAACTTTCTCCATACAACCTTGATCCCCACAGGTCCGGCATTTGCTCCAAGAGATTCATATGTCAAGCTTATGTTCCTTGATAACCCAGGTGTGGATGTGAAGATTCGGTGGCTTTCTGATGTTACCAAGACATTCTCCCTTGAACGGGAATTAGGTGAGGTGAAAACGTCAGCTGTCACCTCCCTTTTGTATACATCTCACGAAAGCGCGCTGACATCATACAAAGAGCTACAGAAGGGGAGTTTTTGTCCTTGAAGCTTGATGTTCAAGACTCGATTGACAGACCGAGAAAATTCCCCTCGTATCTTATCACCCGGTACCCTGTCGGCGTGGACCCGTCACTAGCCAAGGAGCTTCCTGGCATACACACAGCGCGTCGCATCCACCGACATGGCATGCCCATCAACAGGCTCGTCATCACCTGGAGCTTTCCAGACCCACCACCACCAACAACCACCAACATTCTGCTTCAGCTTCCTTCCTTGCCTTCCACCCAGTGAGTTTAGAAGGATGAAAGATGAACAGCATTGGTGCTACAAGTGTTGGGGAATTGGACATATCTCCCGGTACCGTTCCGCCTCTTCAGACAAGTGTAGCTGGTGTTCCGGCACTCACTCTTCCCGCACCTGCCCACACCACAATCCCCAGCAGCCCACCACCACTGATGCTAATTCTGCATCGGAGCAGTCTTCACCCCCCACCCCAGATACAACGATGTGGAAATGCCCTCGCTGTCACCAACCTGGAGTGAGTGTGCTGCACGGCTGTGCCAGACACTCCCCATCTGCTGCCTCGCACACTGCCCACCCCTCCCAGCCATTACCACCACTACCACGACCACCAACGGGCGCTGCCTCACCACCTCCAGCCTCTACCCAGACTGAGTCACCACAAATCCTTGCCCTTCATGAGGCCGTTTCCAACTTGACGGAACGATGCGCAGCAGTCACAGCACGTTTTGCTGCAATTGAGTCTCACATCGAAGGTCTGGCAGCCCAGCAAGCTACCACCGAGCGCTCCTTCGCCACGCTCGTCGAATCCAACCAAACCATCAGCGCAACTGTAACCACCTTCTCTGAAAGAATGGAATACCTCGCTGCTGGTTACGAAAGAATTGTGATCACCTTTTTAAGAAGCTACCACGAATCACACCTGAGAGTGACACTGCCTCAACGTCATTGTCCCCACCAGCTTCCTGTACACTTGGACACCGACTTCACTAGCAGGATACAGCTTTACATTATCTCCTGGAACGCCTGTGGAATGAGGACTTACTCAAAGCTTGCTTCACTCAAGACATACATAGGGCACCACCATCCACATGTTATATTCATCCAAGAAGTTTTTGTAGGCAGCCATATGCCCGGGGAAGATGCCCCTCCATTCCCAGGCTACATCCCTTTGTCCAATACGCCAGAAACGGCCTCGTGAGCTACATTCACTCTTCCATAACCCATTTACTCCTGTGCTACTCAACCGATAACGACATGACGTTCCAGCTCTTTGAAGTCACTGTGGGTGAAGGGAAGCTGCGGCTCTGCAGCGTCTACTCTGCACCTGGAGGGATCAACCTCCCTGCTCTCCCTATTGCTCCTTCTCACGGCATAGTTTATATGGGTGACTTTAATGCCCGCCACCCTGCCTTAGGTGATCTCTCCCCACGCCGAACCGTAGTGGATTGCCTCTCCTTGAATACATCCATAGCCACCACCTCACTCACTGGCCCACTGGGGGCGCCACACACATCCGAGGAGGCACGCTTGACCACATCATCACTTCCGGCTTGGTGGCGTCGCAAGTCAAGTGTTTCTCCATCCAGGTTCTCTTCTCTGACCACGTCGCTCTTGGCCTTCAGTATACACTGCCAGGTGGACCTTCCCTTCCTCAGACTCGCCTCCGCATCACTATCCCTCCAAAGTACTGCCCCAATTATGTCTCCTATATCTCCAGTCTTCTATCAACATTTGATTTCCAGTCACCTGACAGACTATATTCCTCCTTGGTTGACTCTACACACAACTTTTACACCTGTTATGTGACACGACCACATGTTAAAAGACACCTTGAGACCCAGGCCTGGACGCTGGATCAACATATTCTTCTGGCAGAAAGGAAGGCTGTGGAAGATGGCCGCGCTTTCCAGAGGCAACCAACACCTGTTCTCCTCCACCAGTACCAGGCGTCCAGAGATGATCTCGATGGCCTTCAGCAGTGTGTCCATACTGAGTCTTGGAGGAAGTATACTAATAGCATAAATCATCAGACCAGTGTCGGCTCCATGAGGCATTTGATAAACAGAGTCATCAAGAAGAAACCCCTAAGTGCTTTCCACCATAGCCCCCACCCAATATGCACAGGACATGATAAATACCTGGTCTGAGCAGGCACAGACATGCAATCTTCCCATTCATATTCAAGAGGCTCTCTCCACTCATAGGAACACTCGCAGTTTGCGCCTAATGTCTGCATTACTACGAGCGGATGAAGATGACAACTTGCTCATCACGGAAGACGAACTGCGCTGTGTTCTCGCCAGAGATAAGTCAACAGCACCCGGGGATGATGGTGCCACCTACCAAGTCCTCCGCATCCTCCTCAAAGTCCCTGGTAATCCTTTACTGCAATTGTACAATCTTTGCTTCACCAGGGGTTATGTGCCACATGCCTGGACTTCAAGTATTGTTGTGCCCATCTCCAAGCCTGGTACAAACAAGTTCAGGCCAATCTCATTGACCTCCTGTTTCTGCAAAGTGCTTGAGCGTATATTCCTCACCCACCTCATGTTCTGACTCCAAGACAAGTTATCTCCACGGCTGTATGGTTTCCTGCCACAGAGTACCCACCACTGCCTGATGGACCTGTACGCCCGCCTCTCCCCCACCAGTGTGGTAGCATTTCTTGACCTCAAAAGTGCCTTTGACATTGCCAACAGGGAGGTTATTCTTGACCAGGTAATTGATTTTGGTGTCCATGGAAATCTCTTTCAGTGGATCCGTGGCTATCTCAGCAACAGGACCTCACATGTGATTTTTAAAGGCGCATGTAGTGAGTACAAGGAGTTTGAACTTGGTACTCCACAGGGCGGGGTTTAAAGTCTCTTCTTATTCACAATTGTCACCTGCTATGTCGATGACATTTGTGTACATTCCACCTTTGCTGCCAATCTTCAGTGCTTCCTTCTATCGTTCTATGAGTCGTCCTCCGCCTGCGGCCTCATCCTCTCCCCAGATAAGAGTAGAGTGTTCTCTCCCCGGGGCCCCAGAACACTCCCTGTATTCAGTGTGGGACACAGTGTTGTCCCACCTTGGCCACAGTACATGTACCTGGGAACGCCAGTGCACATCTCTCCAGCCATACCTGCTCGGCAGCGCGTCCATCCTATCATCCAAGATCTCATCCACCGTCTAGAACGACGCTTTCTCCCCTTCAAGTGGCTTACCAACAATGTCGCTGGTGTCTCCATTCCCTTAGCTAAGACCATCTACATTGCATTCATCCGGTCAGTCATAGACTATCTCTCTCCAGCCCTCAGTCAGCTTTCTCAGACCACCTTACAGCCCTTAGAAAAATTCCAGAATAAAGTGCTGCGGTACATTCTTGGGTGTCCCACCTCCACTAGAATAGTGAACATGTTGACTGAACTGAACCTTCCCTCAGTTGTGGAGAGAATACGTGCCAACGTTTCCTGCCTCAGTGTCAAGCGTCTGCTCTCTCCCCATACTGCTCCACACTATACTCATGTCCTGAGAACCTCACTTGATCCCGCTGCGCCCCGTCCTCCTCTTCGTCCTGGCGTTCGCACCCTTGTCAACATAGTGACTTCCACCCTGCAGCGTCTTGATATTGTTGTCCCTGTGGCTGAGGTTGATCATGGGCCACCTCCCTGGAGGATTCCTCAGCTTCACGCCACCTTCACGCCCACCTCCAAGACAGACCCTCCGCCTCTCCAGAAACAACTTGCTCTGGAGCACATTGCCACACTCTCCTCCTCCATCCCTGCCGCGCATCATATCTATGTGGATGGGTCCTTACAACGAGACGGCAGTGCAGGCTGCGCCATCTA
>BOPN01000791.1:345243-347743 GCA_017312705.2 Penaeus japonicus
GTTTGTGGGTGCGGGTGTGTGGGTGTCTATTTGTGTGTGTGTGTGTGTGTTTGTGTGATTGTTTGTGTATGTGTGTTTCTTTTTGTGGGGGGGGTGTTTGTTTGTGGGTGCGGGTGTGTGGGTGTCTATTTGTGTGTGTGTGTTTGTTTGTGGGTGTGCGTGTGTCTATTTGTGTGTGTGTGTGTGTGTGTGTTCGTTCTCTTTTGGGACATAATGTTCGGTAGGGATGTTTTATGCAGAGGGGGATTCGTGAGCGTATTTGTGTTTGTGTGTTTGTTGGTGGGTGTGTGTATTTGTGTGTGTGTTTGATTGTGGGTGTGTGGGTGTGTTTGTCTGTGAGTTGTTGCGTGTGTGTGCTATGTGTACAGTCATTTCGTATTATCAATACATAGTAAGTATTGGCGAAATACTAAAATGATAAACTAATTAGACATGTTTCTCCATTCTTCACTGTATATTCACCCATTAAATCTATATAATCAGAGAACATCAAATAGCCCCCCTCCCCCCCTCCCCGCCGATCGTCTAGAAAGTCGGCATTATTGTGCATTATTCTTCAGTCTTTCGAACCCTTGAATCCTGACATTTCATATTTCCTTTTGAATTTTAGTTCTCTTGAATACGCCTGGGATAAAGGACCTAGATTCTTGTTCTATAAATCAGCCTCTTATCTTTGTTTGCCACTGGCCATCTCGCTCTGGCTTTCGACGTCCAGTGCTAGGGCCTGTACTTATCTTCTTACTCCTCTCTCTCTCTCTCTCTCTCTCTCTCTCTCTCTCTCTCTCTCTCTCTCTCTCTCTCTCTCTTGCTCTCTCTCTCTCTCCTTCTAATTAATTTCTCATTTTGATTTACCTTGTCCTGGCATTCATTATCATTTGATAATTAATTCCCTCCCACTTTTGTCACCACATTCACGTCTATTACCTGTCAACTTCACATAATTGAAAATGCATATATTCCTTCCTCCTGTTATTTGCAAATTCTGCACGTTCACGTATCGAATATGTGTGTGCGTTCTTATTCTATATAATTTTTATAGAGCTTCCGCAATGCTTAGACTAATATAATTCCTTTCTTTTCTCTTCCTTCAGTTAGTTTTTTATGTGTTTTTTTGTTGTTGTTGTTGTTGTGACATTGGTGATATTTTTTTTCAACTATCATTCCGGATATACGGATACGATAATGCAGCTTCTTTATAAACTTTTATTTCATTCAGAGCTGGTGATTAGAATTTCATCTCAGAATTCTCCCCTGGCCTATTCAATGCATTTAATTTCAATTTTTTGATTATATGATACATCTCCCTCATCCTACAGGTTCTCTACAGCTGTAATACTATAAGAATTTGATATGTACAGCTAATATCTACATGGCATTCTATCCAAATAGATTTTTTTTTCCTTTCGGGCCCACACTTTCACCAAACGCCTAAGAAGGTCTAAATGAAGTTTAATAAATTATTATTTTTTTTTTTTTTTTTTTTTGTGTGTGTGGTTTTTTTGTTGTTGTTGTTGTTTTTTTTCAACCAGATATTCTATCATGTACCTTTGAATATAGACAATACATTACATTACATCACTTGCAATAATGCTGAACCGGATGTCATTTTGCCATCATTTAGAGTCCTAATTATCAAGTAATCCATAACCTAAAATTTATCATCATATAACTAGGATTTTTTTTCTCTCTCTCTCCCATCCCCTCTCCCCCCTCTTCGCCTGGCATTACAGATAGAGATACAAGCATTGCGTGAATAATCAGAGGACAGTTCTCTTTCCTGTCTATGAGTTTCTCTTTACCTATCTATTCATCCCTCTCTCTCTCTATCTCTATCTCTCTCTCTCTCTCTCTCTCTCTCTCTCTCTCTCTCTCTCTCTCTCTCTCTCTCTCTCTCTCTCTCTCTCTCTCTCTCTCTCTCTCTCTCTCTCTCTCTCTCTCTCTCTCTCTCTCTCTCTCTCTCTCTCTCTCTCTCTCTCTCTCTCTCTCTCTCTCTCTCTCTCTCTCTCTCTCTCTCTCTCTCTCTCTCTCTCTCTCTCTCTCTCTCTCTCTCTCTCTCTTAAAAACTATTCTCACAGAAGCTGGTGCCAAAAAAGGGCGATAAAGTACTATTTACTTTTTGGCTTCCGAGTCCCGACCCTTAAAAGCTCTTGAGAATGTCGGGTTATCCCAGGAGAGTAAATGTTGAAGAAAAGAAAATTCTTTTGCGTAATTCTGTTTCTCTCTCTCTCTCTCTCTCTCTCTCTCTCTCTCTCTATCTATCTATCTATCTATCTATCTATCTATCTATCTATCTATCTATCTCTTCCCTCCCCTCTTATCTCTCTCTCTCTCTATCTATCTTTGTCTCTCTTTATGACTCTGTCTGTCTGCCCCCCCCCCTTCTCTCTCCCTCTCTCTCTCTCTCTCTATCTATCTATCTATCTATCTATCTATCTATCTCCCTCTCTGTAAAAAAAGTCTGAGTTGAACCTCTACATGTATATGGTTGCGCTCCACCGAG
>BOPN01000791.1:385243-387743 GCA_017312705.2 Penaeus japonicus
ATTGCATAAATTGCTATATTTATTTTACTGGTCTTCATTCTTCCCCTTTCTTTAATCATTGGCTATGCTTACGTTTTACCTTTTATTTACTGAGCCTAAAACTTTCTTACGGCATTGTATTCCGTGCTGTACTACTGCTGCTAATAGTATTACTTAATGCTGCTGGTAATTATGACAAATGTACTAAAAAAGGTATGAATGGGACTATTACTATTACTACTACAACTACTTCCACTACTACTTCTACTACTACTACTATTAACACTTCCACTAATATCATTACCAATACTAATGCTGCTGCTACTAGTACCTTAGCTGCTTCTTCTATCTGCCAGTAGCATTAAGAATAATGATAATCTAACAAGCATAAACGAAATCAAATAACAACAATACATAACACTGTTTATAGAAACAAGAATATAAATTCTCTCCACATGAAAAGCGTATCCTAAGAAGGATTTTCCAAAAAGATATCCTTCTTTTGAACAATATTATCCATGTGATGAGAACCTTTTGTTAAGGGTATGTCTGTTCTCAACGAAAGGATTAGTTGAAGGATGTAATAAATTCTGGAAATGAAGTGATACATCTGTCATGAGAGTTGATATCTTGTTTTGTGAGTAGAGATATAATTTCTAAGAGAAGATAATATTCTTTGGATGGTCTTTGCTATTAGATGATTACCTAAAGTAATTGCATATATGTAAGGAAATAGATAAATAGATACTAGTATGTCAACTTAACAGCTCTTATGTTGTAATACTAATAGCAAAATCTACGTGGATCCAGAAACTCAAAGCCACTGAATCAAAATATACTTTTACCTCGGATTTTTTTTTCCCCCTCTTTTTTTTTCAGACCCTTACGACCTCTGAACAATATTATGCTCAGGCCCGTAATATCGTCGACTGAGCCATCTTGGTTGCTAACAAGGACGCCGGTTGGAATCGGCTCCATCGACACCACCATACCGGGTTCCTTACCTCTTCTTTCCTCTAAGAGGAAGATAAAAAAATAAGTAATTAATCAACTAAAAATATATTGAAAGAGAATCCCTGAGACTCACCCTTGGAGAAAAGGAATGCAGCTCAGGGTGAAACCAGACTAGACCTGGAAATTGGAGACTTTTTTTTTTACCGTAAAAGTACATTTCTAATAGTTTAACTGAAAGTGTAAACGTGCGTTACACTCATAATTGTTATGAATTCATAAAATTATCGATAAGAGGGAGAAAGTAAAGGCCAAAGGTGTTTGAATAAATGACAAGGATATGAAAGAAAAAAAAAGGAAGAGAGAGAAAACGAATCAAAGAGAACATTAGATACTAAGAATAACTGGGTCTCGCTTTGAGACAGTGCAGCTCCCGATGGCAATGCAGTCGCGATTACGCGCCGCACTAAACCACGCACGTAGAGTCTCTAAGTATCACTGATTTACCCGCGTGTTGTTGCTTTTCGTCCTTTGCGACGTAACGCTGCTAGAAATAACATTCATTTAGTGCTACAAATATACAAAAATGCTACATATATGCGCATATACGTGTACACATACAGATATATTTATACACACACACATACAGACACACACAAGCACACACACACACACACTCACGCGCGTGCGTACACACACACGCACACACACACATTTCATCATCAGGTCAACAACTGCAACATGTCAATCACTTTGCCTCCGTAGCTCAGTGGATAGAGCCACGGACTGGCAAACACTCGGTCGGGGGTTCGAATCCCCGCCGGGGGGTGTGCAACATGCCCGCGTTGCAACTGATGGCCCACACCCGATCTCGTGGCGAGAAAAGTGACACATCTCCAAGGGAATGTATGACGCGGGTGCCACTGGCGCTCCCGATCCATCAGATACGGCGCTCGAGGTCCGATGGGGTTGTAATCAGACTCATCCCCATCGTCAGAGCTCGCTCCCGTCGCTGAGGCTGAGGGAGGTCCTGCTCGGTTGCACACTTCTTTTTGCAATTCTGCATATTTCTCAGAGGACTGTTACACTGCTATATACTTTAGCTAAAATTTTGGTTGTGAAGCAGTGAGGTTTTCCCTAATTCGAGCATTAAGTGAATGATAGAAAAACTGCCTCGCATGTACTGATATATATATTTATCTTTCTATCTGTTTATTCGTCTATCCACCAATAACTGTCATTTCTATCACTCAAATCCTAGTATATTCACCCTTTCCATAGAACAGGAAAGGGCGAGGGACCGCCGATCATTGAATAACTAAAAAAACAAACAAGCATAAAAAAAACGTGACCAAACACTGTGCAATTCCATATAATTTCGGCAAAATGTTCAACTTCTCCAGCACGTGCAACATGATTTGTGAGGTCCTGTCATCATATTCATGATAACCACAACCTACGTTTCTTATGTTTCTGTTTTCTCCTATTCCGTTTTTTTTAGTTATATTTCCTGTTGCAAAATTGTTTCGTGGGGTTTTCTGCTTTTATCGCATTCATAGTCGTTACAACG
>BOPN01000792.1:15000-45000 GCA_017312705.2 Penaeus japonicus
AAGAAGAAATGCAATCAATAAGAGACAACAGTATGTACTCAAAGAGTAATACTCATGAATTGTAGTTATTGCAAAAGCATTATGGAAAACAGAAATCAGTCCACATCACTAAGCTTTTTCTGAACAGGAGGTATAGTTTCTGTTATCCAATCCCATTAAGTTGCATATGATATCAATTAACTTCTTTGGAATACTTCATTAATCATCCTCTGCTTTTGTATAAATTAAAAAAGAGTGCATGTTCTGAAACCATGTCTTGACACTTACAATCAATAATTCAAAGATTTTGTTTAACATATATTACAATTTTGGATGCTACATTGCTCATATAGGCAATTGCAGATATAACTATGATTTGTTTAACATCTACTGAAATAATTAAAAAAAAACAGCTTATCCAGGCATTCTGTGTAACAAATGTTAGGATATTCAAAATACGGAAACAAAGAGTTAGGTTTTAGACCTAATTTTATAATCTATTCAGGAATTCTTGACACAAATATGTGCTATAGATCCAAATTTTAGGATTAATATAAGTTCAACCACTATATATAGGGTTCAGTATTTCTATTCCATCTCCAGTTTAAAACCTCCTGTTTATACCTATCAATAATAAAAGAATCATCTCTTTAAGGCACGTCATATTGCAAAACCCTTGCTGCTATTATCATTCAACATGAAAACAATAACAAGACCCCCTCCTCCGGGAAGCATATTTCCTCTCTTGCATAAGCTGCCTGAACTATCTAACTTGAGTTGCCTTTGTGGATTCAGCTTCTATACTCGTGAAACTTAATTGTATTAGGTTAAAACACAAGAACATTCTCTGAAAATAACTCACCTCACGGAATTTTTGTAGGTAAATTTTAAGTGGTTCTACGTAGTTTTCAAACCCTAAGGCATTCATGGCCCAGAGAATATCTTCACCATTAATGGTCTTTCTTTTTTCCTGTAAATAAGTGAATGCAATCAATATATACACCAAATGAAGATACATCAAACATCTAAAATCTACCAACGTGATAAATATAATAATATTACGAAGGTAACAAAATCTATAAGCAAAATTTGAATGCAAAGGAAAAAAAATTAATGTCTAGAAGACAAACACATGATCAATTAGCTGTGTCCTTTACAAATCCACTTGAAAGTTTTTACGATCTGTGTGCTGGATACCCTATGGTCTACAATCTCAAGTCCAATTCAGAGACTGCCTTGCTCAGTGCTCTGGCAAAGGCCAACAAACAGTCCCCATTTATCATTAGGCAAAATGACCTTACTTAATGATAAATTTCTAGGGAGGTCTCCTTACTCTTGTCTGATTAGTTAACCTTTCCTGAGTGCCAACAGGTGAGCAGGCCAAGCCAACCGGCACAAGGAAGGCAGAGAACATACAGACTGCCAACCATACACTTAAAATACAGAATACCAATAATAATGCATCATCACTTATCTCAAAAGTCAGTCAGAAAGAGGCTAGGCCTACCTGATGACAACGGTCTGAGGCTTCACTTGTTACAAAGCTGATGAATTCACTGACGCACTCCTGTACACATTCTCTAGCATCTTTTGCAATCTGGGGACAAGGATAAAATAATTTACAAGCTAATGTTACCTCTTACACTTCTAACCCTGTATCTATATCATGACAATTATCAGGCCAAATATCAACCACACATGAATAACGTCTGTGCATTTATATCCATTACTGTATATATTCCATTATATATTCAGCTTTATTCATGCACCAAGGTTACGGCGAAGAAGAAGAATAACGTACTTTGTTCCCTCCTACCTTGCCAGTCTTTGGGATTCCCTTCTTCATGATACGAGCAACGTTAGCAATGGGCAGGAAGCGGTCTTGTTCGCGGAGGAGGTGGGGGAGGTCTTCCTTGTCTTCGTCGTCGTGTTGGTGTCCGTGGCCGACATGGCCCTCGACCATGTACTGTTCAGAGGAGAGGAAGGAGGCACCGATGTCGTCCCCTTCGGCTGCTTCCATTGTGTCTTCTTATAAACCTTTGCAAAGAGAGAGGTATTTTTATATATGTCTGACGGTTCTTTTTTTTTTTTTTTTACTTTAATGTATAACTCCCTACTTTTCCAAGTTAATAACATATTTCTTAATATATGCTACAATAATAATAATAATTCTGTTCTCCAAAATAATAAATTATATGATAATGAAATATGTTTATACATAATTTTATATATATATATATATATATATATATATATATATCTTTATGTTTTTATACATATATATATATTCATTTTTATTTATAAATATAAATATAAATATAAATATAAATATAAGTATAAATATAATATAGATATGTATGTAAGTATTATGCATGTATGCATGTATGCATGTGTGTGTGTGTGTGTGTGTGTGTGTGTGTGTGTGTGTGTGTGTGTGTGTGTGTGTGTGTGTGTGTGTGTGTGTGTGTGTGTGTTTCAGGCAATATTCTATCACATATTGGTTATCATATAAACATGATTATGCCATAATACATAAGGATCCCTATTCCAATAATTCTTTACTCTATCATAAAATACAGACCATGAAATGCCAAATAAAACAGGGCAAACTAAAAATTCTGAATTCCAAAAATAATCAGATTATAGTTTCTAAAGCAAATGTTGATCATTCCTTAAATTCCAATGTTAATAAAAGGAATATGAAATTGTTTTTTTTGTATAACTTTCTTCACTATGAAACTGTTAAACGAAGAAAGGCCAAGACTACATGAGGAATAATGTCTCATTATAATGCCTTTTCATTACTATGCACTTCCTTTCAATATCAATAATTAGGAACCTTGTTAGCTTTAAAAAACTAGATTAAAAGTTGTTGGTCATGTCATTTTCTCACTGGCTTTTTACTTAAATTAAGCCAAGCTGCATATTACCTCAAGTAGTCTACCTAAGTAAGCTCAATAAATCCTTTCATTCAAGAACAAAAGAACAAATGTTAATTTCCAGTGTATCCTATTCGTTTCCCAATTATCATTAGCCACGTTCTCTGTCCAGTTCCAAATCAAGACGAATCCCAAACTGCAAGTGTTTAAAGACTAAGCCATGAACCTTGACTAATATTTACCGAACGTAAGTGTTGAAAGGCAAACGAGGCATCAAATACTGTGAATATTTCTCGGTAGAACACCCTGCCTTTGTCTTGGCAGGATGAGGAACCATTCCCTTGCAACACGACGCAAACACCTCCGCTCGGCCATTGCAAAATGCCTTTTCCATCATTACCAATGCCGAGAACCTCGCTATAGGCCTATATCATCCTCGTAGAAGACCAAGAAGCCTATAGGTCGTCCTCAGGAGGGTGGGGGAAGGGGGAAGGGGGAAGGGGGCCATCCCAGGAGGCATGGCACCATCCTCGACCCACAAGGACTAATTTTAGGCCACGGGAGAGGGAGAGAGGAGAGGGGGGGAAGGGGGAGGGGGGAGACAGCATATCCAGAAGACGGCCATTCCTTCTTCCTGGCTTTTTCTCGCCTTCGTTTCCATGAATTTTTGGCGACGCGCCCCTCGGCCCCATCCCCAATCCCCATCCCACCCACGCCCGCGAGGAGATCCGATCCATCCCGGCGCCCATCCCTCCCCTAATGGGCGCTGAGTGAAGATTGGCAGATAATTATTGGCGCCAAACATGAAAAGTTACCTGAGATTGGACGAAATAACGGCGACTACAGATTGGTCAGAAGCGGCCACTCACAGCGCGCCGGGCCGTAAACAAACCATCATTGGCCGTTCCCTCTGCCTCCCCGCCTCGCTTGCCTCTCCATTGGTGATTTGCGGATCTCACGCCCGTCCGCCTGTCAACCATGGGCGGCTACGGATCCCTGGCTACTTACCGGCGTTGCTGAGAGCGCCCGGGGAGGGAAAAGGTGTTTTTCTCGTGAGATTCGCTTCTCGTGGTCTCGCTTGCGGAGGGGAGTCGGCGGGAACGGCGGCGACTTGCAGGACGGTGATTATCGTACATCGTAAGCCGTGCAACCTCGTGTGCGACACCCGGTCCGGGGAGCGAAATATATATATAATTTTTTTATTTTTTTTCTTTCTAAGTTGGTTTTCTTGGTTTGTTATATCTGTTGAGGTTCTGGAATGGGGGTTGGAAGGATTGTCGAGGTTGAGGGGTTCGGTTGTTTAACTAATAGGGTATTTATTACATAAACTTAATTGCCAAAACTAATCAGTTTATCTCAAGAAAAATAAGATCGACAGAGATAACATCCTCATCACAAAACTAAATTCGCAACAGCCATGATTACAATAACCAACACACACCAAAAAGTCTTAGAAAAAAAAGTAAAACTAAGTATACGCGAATTCATGCACGACAATACTTAATATTCTTAACGATACAAGGTCGAATACCTTTCCTGGCGTCGAGTGTTCGCTGGACGGAACAGCCGCTGAGGATGCTCGTGGCTCCTGCAATTGCATTTTCATGATTATTAAAGTTCTTTGCAAGACGATGAGGTTATTTCTTTATCCTCTGTCTTATTCTGTAGGGAAATTAATGTTGTTCTATCTTTATTTAGGGTCTTATGCTATGAGGACTTTATGGCGCTGCCCTTACTTCGTCTATCATGTTGAAAGACTTTTTGCGTAATTAATTCCCTATGTGGCCTATGTTGCAAGGACATTTCCTTATTTCTTTTACATGTGGATGATGTTGCAGGAAACTGATATTACTTCCTTAACTCTGATCTAATGTTGGCTATAGAATAATGCCTTATTCTTTTTGCTTGGCTCTCATATTGCAAGTAAATTTGCATATCTTGTACTTTGTTTTTCATGTTGCAATTTATGTCATTTTTTTTTGCTTCGGTCTCAGGCTGCACAAAAATTGTCGATTCCTTTTTCATGCTTTTCAACTTATAAGGAAAATGCGAGAATTCTTTTAACTGAGGTCACATATATATTTTTTTTAATCCATATTTCTATCACATGGCTTTGTGAACAAAAAATGTTTCTTTAATCTGTAAACATATGTATTTTTTTTTTACTATCATATAGATTTTATATTTAATACAATGAGATCATAATGAAAACATCTTTTGCAATTGCACTTTATCAACAACAGACAAACATGATATGCTTCATTTCAAGTTAAAATGAAAAAATATATAAAATACTATGCTGAGATAATACTTAACCCATACCTAATAATAATCTAATAACATTAATTTAACAATTTAATAATAATGACAGTAAGGAAACCATGACATTATTTCCTTCATAAGTATATATGATGTCAAGATACAACTCAAAAAGCTGAGTTAGATTTTAAAGTATATATAAATATACATTTTTCTTAATACTAAAATAATGACTCTATAATAAATATTTGTGTCTGAATTAAGTAGGCTTTAAAAAATACAACTGAACTTCAGTTGAAAATCCAGGTTGGAATAAATTGAGCTTTTAAGAAATAAACCAAATCAATTGGGATTAAATACACTTATTAAAAAAACAAAACAAAAAAATCCCTATTATTAAAATTAAACCTGCAACAAATTTAAAAAACAATAATAATAATGACAATAATAACTAATCCAAAAATCTATAAGATTGTTATTATCCACAACATTAAAGCAAACAGCATTTATAAATTAGATAATGCTGTTACATTTCTTTGCTACTTCCGTTACCCAAGATAAGCTGGAGATAAACATCTTACTTTATAAAAAAGCAAACTTACTGATATCAAGTTATTGCAAGTCAAGAGTTGTAATTTCCTGGATTAAAATCTAATCCTACAGAAGGATCACAGTTACTTATATTCCTGTAATCATGTGTAATTTCTTTTACTATCATATATTTTATATTTGATACAATGATATCATAATGAAAGCATCTTTTGCAATTGCTCTTTATCAACAACAGACAAACATGATGTGCTTCACTTCATGTTAAATGAGAAAATATATCAAATACTTTGCTGCTTCTGTTACCTAAGAAAAGCAGGAATTAAACATCTTACTTTATAAAAAGCAAACTTACTGATATCAAATTATTGTAAGTCAAGAGTTGTAATTCCCTGGATTAAAATCTAATCCTACAGAAGGATCACAGTTACTTATATTCCCTGAAGACTTTGATTAGGAAAGTTGGATTATTCAAAATTTACCTGCAACAGCTATATAATAACTTGCAACAGCACAGCAATCAAATTAGTAATACTACTGTAGTTATATAAATTATAATGATAATAATCATAATAATTATGATAATTATAATAATAATAATGGTAATAATAATAACAATAAACATAATAATAATAAAAATAATAGAAACAAAAATAAAAATGTTCACAATATCATTGCATAAACAAAACCTAAGAAATCAGCACAAATGAAAATTATTGCAGGACTACCAATCATGCTGTTACAACCATAAGCAGTAGCAGTAGGAAGGTAGCAGTCATGTTACTATTGTTACTACTGCTATTACTAGTACTATTCATAATAATGACAAGGAAGACTCTGACTGTAATATTATTACTGATATGAAGTATTTATATATCATGGTTATCCTAAGTCATATCACGAGTGTACAGAAAATTTGAATTCAATTTTTTTTTTCTAATATAAATACTTGTTATATATGAACATATTGACAGAACTATTTAACTTTAAAATCTAAAATGACTTCCCTTATCATCAGCAACATCACTATAGATCCACAAATTATTGGAGTAATCATAGTCTGAGTTACTGATTTCACTTAAATGAAATTTCAGGGGAGTAACAGGTCTCGCATGTAGTGTTAAAGTAGGTTTTCCAAAGTGGCTATATTTTCACTTTCTAAATTTCATTAACCCATTGCGGATGGGTGTCATGATATACATGATGCTGGGGCTTTGGCCTGATGACGGGCGTCATGACATACATGGCGTTCGGGGATTTTAGATCATTGTGCCCTTTTATTGTTCTATGAGTAAGGAGTGAATGAGAATGACAATTGCAGTCATAATTACAATAATTACTGTGATATTAAGATAACTTAATGTCCAAAACCTAGATGGCAACAGCAGGAGAGAGAGCCTTGAAAGGCACCCATCTACAGTCTCTAGCAAGCCCTATCTTTAGAGAGCAATGGCACACAGCAAGTTGACGACCTCTTGCTTTAAAGTACCGCCGATGAAGGATGTGCAGGCAGAACAAGAAGAGGAAGGTTTACTCAAACCATACCCGGTGTCGAAAATGTGCTCCTGTGCCAATATGGATGCCCTTTACTGTGGCACTCACAGTCACAAGCACAGGTTTCCTTCCTCTTCCCTACCTCTTTATGTTATCTTCATGGTAGGTGGTTATAAGCTTCGTATTCGTTCATGACAGCATAAAATACGAAAAAATAAAGTTGCTTTTTGTCCTACCATAAGACAGAAATACTTCTATCTCACTGAGTATAAAGAAAACAATGAGGTGATATTGATCATATACTACAATTTTTGTCAACTGCAGCATTGATAGAGCCTGTCATATGGCACATGTAAGTTTCTAAACACAACAAAACACACACAAAATAAAACACAAAAATGGCTCTAGATTTATAATGACTGACTGAAAGATGGTGGGAAAATTCAATTTATGTTGCTTCAAACTGCCCTAATAAAACCCATCCTGGAGACAGGACAAGCGAATCTATCCCCAGTCCGCAAGTGGGAAGAATATTCCACCAGATAATACTCTGAATGTTTCTCTTCAAGGTTATAATGAAAACAAAAACAAAATTGTTGCACAACATAAGGTGCAATCAACTATGGTATTTGCACTCTACAGATTAACCAGCAAAGGTATCAAACAGTTTACTAGTATATGATACTTCACTGAAAAGTTCCTTTCTGAAGATAGGTCAATAACATGGGGAAAATTTTCTCATATACTTATTGTTGGTTTTCTTCTAAGACCTCTCAAAAAAATTTAAAAAAATATATATACATTATATATATATATATATATATATATATATATATATATATATATATATATATATATATATATATTTATATATATTACTATCTACTATTAATTAAATGTATTTCAGTAAATCAGTAAATGAGTGAGAATATATCAACAGAGCAGCAAAGGGATATAAATATATAAATTCATTTCTGTTCATGATTTATTTTGAATAATTTTTCCATAATATTATTCATTGAGCACAAATATATTTTAGGAACATATATGAAACCGTCAATTGTGTAAATAAATTGGAAAGACTATATGTAAATTCTTTCATTTTGCAAATACATATTTCAATTCAACAGACATCATTATTACAGATATTGTGTAGATAATATCATTATTTACCTTTAAATTCCATCCAATAATCAAACATGCTGCGGAATATCAAACATACGAGTGTTCGCCATACTGATACTGAGAAAGATCTGCGGCATCTACCTCACAGTATTCAAGTGGCTCTTGTTTAATCCTCTTTACATTAATCTCATCGCCATTCACTTCAATTTCTACTTCTATGGCTTGGTCGGAGGCATCCACAGCACTGTCCCTTGTCACCGACAAAACAATTGGCTGCAATTCTTGATTGCTTTTGATGAGCTGTCCCTTGCTGCCCATCTCTAGGTTGGGCACAGTTCCACCAGAGAAACTCTTTGATAATACTGGAGTCTCACCTTCTTTTTGCTTTATAGGGTATTTTCTAGGTCTTCCGGGCCTTCTTTTCTGTATTACTTCTGCACTCTTTTCAGTCTGTGGAAGCATCAACTTAGGGGAAGACCCTTTAAAGGAAGTTGGAAGAAGTTGCACGTTAGCACCACTTAACAGAGGAAGCATTAAATTAATTTGACTTTCTGGTTCATTTTTGGAAGGAGGCACTTTCCGGTCTATTAGCGTTTTTCTGTGTTTCCCTAACTGGACTCTTCTTGCTTGTGGTCCCATTTTTCCAGAAGACAGTGTACTTTCTGGTTCTTGCTTGATAAGCAAACCCTGACCTTGGCTGTATACAGTTTCTGGATTATGATTTAAATCAAAATTATCACCATTCTCCCAGCACTCTATTAACTTGTTAATGACAGATACACGTTCCCAAAAGACGTTGGTTTCCCAGCTGTTCATGAGAGTCACTATCTTTGTTTTCACCTCATTTATCACTTTGGTCTTCCACTTCGGTTGAGAGAATTGTTCATCTTCAAAATTCTGAACAAAGTGTTGCTGTTGGCACTGTTTATAGTCCTGGAGATCATGGTCACACGCAACCACTTCCAACTCGGTAAACTCCCCTTCCCTCTCCACGGTCGCCTCTTCTCCTATCTCATGTTCAATAACATGTCTCTCCTCTTCCTCAACATGCTTCTCTTCCTTCGACTGAGAGATGGCCTTTACGTTATGCTTGATGACACAGTGCGGTTGCATCTGGAGCATCTTCAGCCTGGCTCGTATATTCTTGGCATCTTGGAGTGTGATGGGCCTGTGGAAATGTTCTTGTAGGAACTGCTGTAAGGATCTGCTGCTAGGCATCAAATCAATCACGTGTGCCACTTGCCTGAGTTCGCTATTACTGATTCTTCGGTTGATGGCATAGTAGGGTGCCATCTCATTGCTCACTTCGTGGTTGTGCTGCATGATGACCTGAGATATGAATAGCGCCCCTCGGTTGTACGCCAGTGATAAAACACATCCGCATCCACAGGGGAGATACCTGCAACGTTATAAAATAAATATAGTTGATATGAGAGAGACAGGGAGACAGAGGATTTGATAGTGACCATGGATGGATTTAAGTGCCATTTAAGGCTTCCTTTTCCTATGTCGGCACATTTACATCACCTGTATCTAACGGGCTGATATTCTCAAATAATGTCACAACAAAATCTTTATGTAAAGTTGTAGCTCACTGGTTATACAAAATATTGTAGCCTCAACCATTAAATGTATCTTAACCCATTGGCAGCGGATGGCATGATTTGCTGCAAAAGAGAGTCGGTCATAGACCCGGATGGCACCGTGCCAGACATGTAAACCAGCCATCCTACTGCACAAACATTTATTTAATACTGTGACCAATGGGTTATTCAAAGGAAGAGTAGAGTTAGGAGAAGAGTTAGCCCATAGGTTGTGGAATTTTGTTATTACTTATTCAAATAAAGATATCACACAGATATGAGTTACAGAAAACATCACTTTTGCTCAGTAACAATGGCACATCACAATGTTTTAAAGCTAAATGGAAAACTGCCACACTGAGTACTTGATAATAACCTCTTTGACATGAAAGTTATACCTCTAAATATTAACACATATAGATAGACCAGTATTTATTTATTTCATAAAATATTTTTAAAAATATGTAGTATAAAATTAAATGATGACAATGACCAATCTTTAAAATATGACAATGACAACAATCTTTAAAATTGCACAAAAATACTGAGAGCTTTATCAACAAAGAAGCAGCTGCCACATATATGATTAAACTATGCTTATCTATATGTCCTATAAGAAACTTGAAGAGATGGCATTGGTTCAACCCGCCTAACTTCGTAATACTAAAATTTTCTAGATTCTGTCAATGAGAAATTCTCCGGTTTCAAAACTTCTGTAATCTTTCAGTTTTTCAAAGTGTTCCCCAGATTCTACATACAATTACATCCTCCAAAACCGCTTCTGGGAGGTTTCAGTATAGGTCACTTCAGGTCAGTGTATGATGCCAGAATAACATCTGGGTTCTGAAACTCCTTCAATAAAATGTTTTTGGCCATAGGGAACATAGTCACAAGGGACAAGGTCTGGATTGTAGGGAGAAGGGCTTATGCCTCTCAGCTTTCGTTACTTCCTAAAGGCCCACTTTTAGGTGAGTACTGTATGTAGAGAGATAGTCCATGTAGAGGTGCTGTTGTTCCTAAGCCAAGACAAATATTTGTAAGAAAGTGGAATGATTGTGTGTTGATTCTGAAGTTGATCAGAGTTGAAGTGGCTTAAGAGAATGAGCACACCATCACTCTTCCCACACTCATGGGCTTCTTGCAGAAATGGGTCTGGAAATGCCCACTCAGCAGATTCCTGCAAGATTTCAGGGTGGTGATATTGATAAATCCAGGTGTCAACACATTAACAATGCTGTGCACATCTCTATGAGCCCCTCCATTTAACCTGATTGTTCTTACATCTGGCTATGAATTTAGCAAACCATTGGCAGATGTAAGGGTAGATTGATGGTCTATAAAAGCCAGTTGGTTACAGAAAATTATTGCTTGGAAATCCTGCTTGGTGGGCTCTGATTGTTCAGGTGCATAAGCTTCACCCTAGCTACCTATAAGTGCTCATCTACAAAATCATTTGCTCTGGGCTTCGGAGAATAGCAAACTGACCGTGTAACACTGAAACACCTAACCACTCCAGCCACTGATGCTTGGAAACTGATTTCTAAGACTTGTCTACACAATTAGTTACTAGGGAAGGTGGCTGAGATTTTTTTTTATCAGCGTCGAGGTATGGGGACGAACCATGTCGCTGAGGAATAGACTGTGGGAGGAGAGTCTACACAGTCAGTTTTGAGGAACAGCTTTGGTGGCATCCTACCAATCTATGCTCGTGTAAAGATCCTTGATTCTTTACCACTATGCTCCATCCCCATGGCTTAACACTGATCCGAAAAATGCTTGACCACTATATATATGCCAAATGATCATGTAAACAAGCCTTAAGGATTTATGTCTGAATGTGTTTAGCAACTGAGCTAAAATTATAAATATCTATTACTGCTAAAATTATAAAGATCTATTACTGCTAAGATTATAAACATCTATTACTGCCAGGAGTGCAAGAATAATTTTGTTTTTTACATGATTCCTCATGTTTACATCAGGAAATTTTCAGACCCATTCCTGCACCTTCCAATCTAACCTATTTGATGTCTAGGGAATGCCACTTTGAAGAAAGAAGAAAGTCTGAACTATTAAACTAACCTCTGCTTAGTGCGGATGCCCTGGCCAGTGACTTTGGGCTGGCCATAGTGAACGCAGCAATACTTGATGGAAACAAACTTAAAACGTGTTGGGATGAAGTGCTTCTTCCGCCTGGAGTTTTCGTAGGCTACACTGCATGATGACTTGACTCGGAACACAGAGCCAGTCTCTTCCTTGAATTTGTTGAATAGCTTCTCAAATTCTGTAAAGAGAAATTTGGGTGTGATATTTGCTTCTGACTGATGTATTTTGTTATCTGACTGATGTATTTTGTTATCATTAGCCTAGCCTTCCACTCTGTGCTCATCGCAGGGACAGCAGTCAGTATCTGGCAACAACACAGACTTTCCTCATGTTCTGAGCCAGGCGCGAACGCAGGCCATTTGAGTTACCACTGAACTAGTCACATGCTAAAACAAAGTGTACCGTTAATCAAGGTAGAGAATATACTAATGAAACATGAGATTACTATAAATCAAAGCATTCTATTAAAAAAAATAATCCTAAGTATAGTTGCTGCTAACGGGATGTAAACACAAACAAAAAGTCTTGTTCTTGATGAGGCATGGGCTAAATGAATAAAAACTTGAATAGTGAATATTGCTGCAAGCTCCTAAGGAACTTTTCAAAAGAGGATCTTTTCTCTTAATGCCATTAGGGGAAAACATCATGAAACTTGCCCATCTACCCTCACTGACATGGACTCAAACCTCTGTCAATCTTGGCATGACCCAGAGTAAGTATAAGTAAATCAACTTTACCAGATGATTATACTAGCATCATAGGAATTACCTATCTATCTTTAATTGAGTAATGATAGCAAAATTCTATAAACAATCTTCATGGCAATATTGTGGAACTTTCAAGTGTTCTGAAGTTTTCATTTAATAATGCAGTAATGCAGTGACATAGATGCATAACAATCTAAAATCTCTTTCTGGTAATTGTTGAGCCCAGGACATCATCCCCTGATACTTAACCCATTCATGCCGGGGCTTATATTTGCCTAATGCCAGCTGGTTAGATAATGGGTGCGCCCAATGACTAAGCATGCAATCTCTCCTGGCCTGACGTGCTTCTCAGAGTGCATTTAACCTAAAATGGGTGAAAATAGGTTTTTTATTTGTTTACATTATTTTCATAAGTGGAAAATAATGTGTCTATATAATTGGAACTCCTATGAGTATATACACACATAACGATGTAAAACGTGTGTTTTGAGGGAGAGATCATGTGATAGGACGTTATCCTGCTGGAGCGAAATATTCCCATGATGTGACATGTCATCCAAAGCCAATCAGTACACCCCATGAGTGCTGTGACCTCCATGCCTTTGGCATTCCAGCCAAAACCAACAAACCTCCATCAAATGTATTCCAAGTCTGGACTGGTTCCTTACTTGACTATAAACTGTCAACGAGACCTATTATCTATATCTTGCCAGAATATGTGGGGTGGAGCTTTGTTGTCCTTAGCCAGAGACTACAGTAATCACTGAAGTCACGGCAGGAATTGTTGGTTTATTGATCTAATTTTTTATTATTAACATGGTAAAATTTTCTTCTCTTTCTTCCTATCTTCCTTTAAGCTTTGATTACAGGTTATAAATATATGCAGAATACATGGCAATATTTTTAAGCATATTGTATTGCTGAAGTCAATACATGAATCAGAAAGCAAGTCACTGGAACTGAATATGGGATTTACCAAAACTTAAATCCTTTTTCAAAATGTAGAAAATTTCAAAACTTGTGTCTTATGTCATCAGCAGCAAATGCTTGATTTCAATTAAACACTAATTACCACATAAAACAACACAATTAGTAATAGAAAATAATCTGTCAGAAAGTGATGGTAGCCTATGATTCCTGTGCATGACCTAACCAATGGTTAAAGCTTTGCATGCAATGACCAAAGCAAGCCACTCAGTGAGCCACACTCTTTGCTTTGGCTTAAACCATTATTAATAATTTAGAAAGTATTCACATTTTTAGGGCATTCCGTTTACAAATCAATAAATATAAACTTGGTATTCTAATAAAAAGAAGGAACATCATGCGGCCACCTGAACCAAAAATCAAAGGTTGAGCATCAACTTCCGCATCTGAAGAATCTTTCCATACTAGTCTATCATGTATATTCTGGCAAGGTAGGAGCTTCTAAGTCACCATTGCAATTTGCAACCAGTAAATTTCTATAATAGGTCCATGTCATCACAACAAATCTAGTGGTACCATACTTGTGTCTCGTGTGCAATTATAGTCGTTTTGGTTCGCTCTAACCATCAATAGCAATGATACTAGACCCAATACGTGGAGAAGGCATGAAGTATCCCAAGGAAACTCTGCCGTAGAAAGTGAACAACCCATCGAAATTGGTATCGATGTCCAAGCTCTGCCATGGATAAAGACGCAACCAACCCTCTAGGCACGACACGATATTTTTCTGGTAGTTTTCGTTGTGCTTTGTACAGTTTCGCTATTCATTTCCATCGGAAACCTTTCACGGAAGAAAAGGGTTTTATGGTGTTATGTCAAAATCAAAGGGACGTCATGCCGAAAGGTTTGTTTTTTTCGCTACGGGTGGTTACAATTGCCAAAAATCTAAAAGCAACGAGCCCAAAGCTAGCCATAAGCGAACATATTCAGAACAGAGCCGGCTCGTCTTCAGACAAAAAAATCAATCCCAACTACATACTAAAAATCCCCCCCCCCCAACCCTCCCACACCCTAAAAGAAAGGAAAAAAAAAAAAAAGATAAAGCGAAAACCCAAACCATCCAGACCTTGAAAGCTCCCGAAACTATTCACATTAAAGATCCTATTGAAGTCCTCAGCGAGATCCACGACGCAAGACTCAAGTCCTTCTTCAGCCGAGGGAGTCTCCGTCTCGACCACCACCTCTTCTCCTCCTCCTCCTCCCTCTCCCTCTCCTATCTCATCTTCTTCTTCTACCTCTTCCTCTTCTTCCTCCTCTCCTCCTTCGCCCTCCACCACCCACGGTTCCTCAAGCACTTCCTCCAACCTACTGTCCTTGCTGTACACCACACGGGGCGGCGGGGGCGGCGGCAAGAGGAGAGCTCGAGCCTCATTCCTGGGGACAAGCGAGGAAGAGGAAGAGGAAGAGGAGATAGAAGAAGAGGAGAAAGAGGAAGAAGAGAAAGACGAAGAGGAAGAGGAAGTGTCACGGCCATGTTTTGTTTTGACTTCGCCATTAGCTTCACCGTGAGGACACTCGCCTGCCTCTTGGGTGATAGGCGGCGCTGACACTCGCCTGCCGCCTCTTTTGGTCCCGTTCATTCTCATAAAGGGATGAGAAAATATTGCATGGCCGTGGCAAGGCTTGTGGCGTGTGTGTACGGGGAGGGAAGTGCGAACTTGCGATCTCTCGATTTTCCGGATAAGTTTCACCGTTCGCACGTTGTAAACAATGTCGGGGGTACCAACCGTGCGGGAGGCAGGGGTACCAACCTCAAACCACTGACAGTTCACATACTGTATACTCACACTTACTCATGTAATTCACTTAAACTTACACCTAAACTTACACATACACATACAATACACTCACACTTACTCATGTAATTCACTTAAACTTACACCTAAACTTACACATACACATACAATACACTTGCACTTACTCATACAATACACTTAAATTTACATCTAAACTTACACATACACATATAATTCACTCACACTTACTCATGTAATTCACTTAAACTTACACCTAAACTTACACATACAATATACTTGCACTTATACAATACACTTAAACTTACACCTAAACTTACACATACACATACAATACACTTTCACACTTACTCATACAATAAACTACACATTTAAACACTGACACATACAATACATTTACACTTACATATGCAATACACTTATACTTACATATACAATACTCACACATTTACATATACAATACACTCACACATATACAATATACTTACACTTATTATACAATACACTTACACTCACACATACAATATATTTACCCTTACACATACAATGTATTTGCAGATACAATACACTTAGATTTACGCCTACAATTACCCTTACTCTTACAAATACACCCACACTTATACACAGGCACACGTACACCCTACGTACACGCATACACACGAGTGGCGGCACTTTTCACCGAGATATCGGATACACACTAAAAGAAACTAAAGTGTGAAGTGTGTTCTAAGTAACGGATGTGCACTTCATGTCTAAGATGTGCTTTTCAAGTCCTTAACTAACATTGCATATTTAATTACTTTACCACAATTACTGTTACATTTCTATGTATGCAGAATGCCAAGTCTCATCTTCTAGCCACGCCCCCCTTTTTTTCATTACTAATGGTTGTACATAAAAACCTCCTTTGGTGCAATGAAAAACGGAAAAATACAGCCGACATTTTTTTCCATACTGACTGTTCCAGCACGACATGCTTTAGATACCCCTCTAGTCTCACTCCCTTTTTCTCATTTAGGACTCGGAGCTTTTGAAATAATTTAAATAGATTTATTGTTCAAGATAGGTAAATAATACTTGTTTTGTACGAACACGAACACGAACACGAACACTATAATTATCAGTAAATTTACTCTGAATTACACTGCAGTTGTATGGAATCCCCATTTCCGGAAGGACATGGGTAAATTGGTAATAGGTTAACGAGCAGTCACTAAATAGGCACCGATTTTAAGGTTCTAGAAATGTGAAGACAGACTGAAGAAAATCAGTTTTACAACATTGGAGGAACGAGGGAAAATAAGTGACGGATTATGTTGTACACTTGTGTTTCAGGAATATTGGATTTTGTCCAAGAAGAATGTGTACATTTCGGGGTTGTTATTGTGTTTTTTTTCACTTATCATAAAGGGGAGGGTACATGGCTGACACTAAGAATGCTCAAAAGGGTAAGCGGGGAGGAAAAGGTTTGAAGTCTAAGATCTAAAAAAGGGCATAAGATCAGAACAACATAGTGAGAACACGCAAACGCACACACAGACACACACACACTATATCTATATATCTGTCTATCCTTAATAAGACGGGGATAGATTGGTTACCCCGGTCCTCATGCGGGCATTAGCGCCACCTGCGCGGCATCTCAGGCAAGTTTGATTTCAGTGACACGGCTTGGTACATATCGCAACTTTTTTTTAGCTCTTTCATTCATTCATAATAATACGAGAGTCTTTTTCGTGTGTTTTACTATATTGTGAGACTTTTATCTACCAAATGACTGGCTTTAGTAATGTTGCAGTAGACTATAATTGTAATATAGGGTTCTTATTGGCTCAGTATGTTCTTTATACTTAGTGTGATAGAACTGTTGCGGTTACATAGGTGAACGAAAATCTTTTGTATTCGTATACTTTTGTAAACAAATACGAAATAAATGACCATCCCTAATGAAAATAAATGTTTGCGATGAGGAAAAGGAAACATACTGTGCTTATGGCAGTTAGCAGTACTAAGCACTAAGCACGCTGGGCATGGTCTGGATTACCTTCCTCTTCTCATTCTGTCTAAGCGTCCTTTATAGCCGGTGATTTTAGAGCAGGAGGTCGGCACTTTGCTGTGTGTCCTCACTCTCTGATGTTAGTACTTGGTATAGACCGTAGATGGGTGCCATTCAAGGCTATCTTTCCTGTTGGTACTACGAGAGAGTGGTGCCATCTATGTTTGGGATTTTAAACTAAACTTATTTTTTGGGTGAATATTACCGCAGTTGTATTGAAGATCATTGTAATAGTCATAGTACAGTACAATAGATAAATAAATAAATACACTCTCTCACGTTATATATGCCATGATGACTATTAGCATATACGTCACGACGCCCGTTATCAAGCCAAACTCATGACATGACACCCGTCTGCAATAGGTTAATAATACATATGTAGATTTTAATAGGAATAAACATCGGTATGATTGCTAAGTCACAGTATTGTATCTGACTCTCTCTCTCTCTCTCTCAGCAAAGATTTACTTCATTTTCTAACTTTGTCGAATACTTGTACAACTATTTAGCTTTCTGAGGAGTCTGCACGGGGTCTGTCACTATAAAAGTAATATTTTATAGTGACAGACTTAGAGTTGCACTCGCCTGATCACTTAAGAATTGTTCCTTTTGAGAAGATGAATATTTGTGCTGGAATAGTTGTAATTCAATATTTCTATGCTTGTACATATTAAAAAAAACAACCTTACTTGTACTACCTCCAAACACCAGAATTTGTATGAATGACCAATTTTGTTTGTCTTGCATTGCTCTTTACACAGAGAGGGTTTTACAATCTATTATTAACACACTTTGTACAAATATTGAAATTCGTATATTATGTATGCGATATCATGCCATATACTATTTTTCTTTGTGTATTTGCTACTACTTTCTTGTGTAACTTGGTCAGTTTGAAATTCATTTATTTCAATTAGAAGTGAAAGTATCATCTTAAGCCAACATTTTCCTTTATGGTATAAAAAAAAAAGTTTTTTGGAGTATTTTTGCATTTCAAACGTTTATTAATTGTTTTATCATAAATTCTGAAATAATCTAGCCATGTATCCATATACATTGGTTGGAAGATATAAGAATACATTCTGTTTTTAAGATGGGTGTTATTACAAAATTACAAAATATAAAAAGGAATATTCATGATCTTTTCCTAAAATATGTATATAGGAACAGTCTAAAAATAAAGGCTATGTTAAAATACGCAATGCGTCATAATAAAATATATAGTCTCTAAAGTATATAAATGAGATCTATAATTATAAAATTACAATCAAACAGTCAAGCGCTGAACTATCAACACGACTATTTACTTCAAAAAATAAAACTTTCTTCAAAATCCCCGAGACACAAGACATATAAAATACATCCTGAAGAGTCGAAAGCAGACAAAGAAAATGACATATGAACCCAATTTCATCTCTCTCTCTTTCTCTCTCTCTTGAACTTCCGTTTTCCTCTCTCTTTTCCCTCTTCTTCAAAGTTCCTCGTTGCACAGGTGAGTCGACAGCTTGCAATGCTTGCCGTAAACGCTCCTCACTAACTCGGCTCCGAACTGCCCGAACACGAACACCGTTGAGGACGAGTAGCCGAGAGAACGCAGGGAGTGGAGGCAGGAAATACTCATAGTCACCCCTCCGCACACGACCACCTTCGACGGTAAAGAAAACGGATGGTAAGGGGGATTGGTTTTTCTTATTATGTTTGGGTGCATTTCGGAAATATAAAGTGGGTGGGTGGGGGTGGGGGATGTGTGTGTGTGTGGGGGGGGGGGGTCTCAGTCATTGTGGTTGTTTGATGGGATCTTTCCTCGGGAGAAATGGAAAAGACTATGAGCATTCATGATTTCTGTAATATTATCATTGTATGACTTTAATCCTTATCCTCATTATTTTAATCATTACCATTATCACTATTATCTTTATCAGTCGTGTCATTATCACAACTTATCCTTATCATCATTACCTTCATTGTCATAATACTACTATCATTACCATCATTATTGGAGCCATCACCAATATCATTCTCAAAACCACTAAATAACGAAGCTCAAACGACCGTCTAAACAAGATCTCGAGACGTGTTCGAAACTCACTTTATGCTTCGCGCCGTTGGCTTCATGAACGTGTTTCGAGATCAAGTCCGTGCTGATGAACCCTTCTTCGCCCACCCAATCTTGTGGCGCTTCCCCGACACTGTACACCACACGCACGCGACTGTCTTTCTCTGTCAAGTATAAGAGAAATTAAAGACTTTATATAATGTTACTGATGAGTAGACGTGGTGTTCTGCCGATATTGTACACCACACGCACGCGACTGTCTTTCTCTGTCAAGTATAAGAAAGAGAGTTTATTTAGTGTTACTGATGAGTAGACGGTATTCTGCCGACACTGTACACCACACGCACGCGACTGTCTTTCTCTGTCAAGTGTAAGAGATAAGGATAAGCCAGATTTGCGGAGCAGATGCTACGCCGGGCTTGTATGCAGTGACGCGAGCCCGCCTGTGCCAGCGTGTGCTGACTCGTGAGAGAATGTGCCAACGAGTGTTGACTCGATCTGAGCTTGGTCCTTACCCAACGCAGTGCCCAGCTACGTCAGTGACCGCCAGGTGACAGTGGAAACTCACGAGTCTGGGCGGGACTCGATCTGCCGACCACGGGGATGTGAAGTCGACACGCTACCAATGAGCTAACCAGACGGCTAAGTGTAAGAGAGATATTAAAGAGAGTTTATTGAGTGTTACTGATGAGTAGACGTGGTGTTCTGCCGATATTGTACACCACACGCACGCGACTGTCTTTCTCTGTCAAGTATAAGAAAGAGAGATTCAAGAGAGTTTATTGAGTGTTACTGATGAGTAGACGTGGTATTCTGCCGACACTGTACACCACACGCACGTGACTGTCTTTCTCTGTCAAGTGTAAGAGAGATATTAAAGAGAGTTTATATAATGTTACTGATGAGTAGACGTGGTGTTCTGCCGGTATTGTACATTGTACACCACACGTAGGCGACTGTCTTTCTCTGCCATGTGTAAGAAAGATTAAAGAAAATTTATAAAGTGCAACAGGTAATGACAAAGAAAGATTAAAGTGAATTTATTTAGTGTTACTGATGAGTAGACGTGGTGTTCTGCCGATACTGCACACCACACGCGGGACTGTCCTCTGTTTATTGTGGAATAAGAGTAAAATGTGATGAGGTTTTGGGAAGTTGACGCAGGGAAATGTTATGATGGGAGATATGTTCATTCTGGAATTGCAATTGTGTGCTTTGTATCACAGGAGGAACTTGTATAATAGCAATAAAAAATGGGTGGAGATGAATGCAGTGAAAAACAAAAACAAACAAACATTACGCAGATGGTCATTAGATAACTACTGTTTTGGAAAAAAAAGACACAGTAACTAGAAACAAGATGAGGAAGAGGAGAAGAAACAAGAGATAAAACGAACAAAGAGAATTAAACAGAAACAAGAGATAAAACGAACAAGGAGAATTAAACAGAAACAAGAGATAAAACGAACAAGAATTAAACAGAAACAAGAGATAAAACGAACAAGGAGAATTAAACAGAAACAAGAGATAAAACGAACAAGGAGAATTAAACAGAAACAAGAGATAAAACGAACAAGAATTAAACAGAAACAAGAGATAAAACGAACAAGGAGAATTAAACAGAAACAAGAGATAAAACGAACAAGGAGAATTAAACAGAAACAAGAGATAAAACGAACAAGAATTAAACAGAAACAAGAGATAAAACGAACAAGGAGAATTAAACAGAAACAAGAGATAAAACGAACAAGGAGAATTAAACAGAAACAAGAGATAAAACGAACAAGAATTAAACAGAAACAAGAGATAAAACGAACAAGGAGAATTAAACAGAAAAAAGAGAGAGAGAGAGAGAGAGAGAGAGAGAGGGGAGAGAGAGAGAGAGAGAGAGAGAGAGAGAGAGAGAGAGAGAGCGAGGAAGAGAGAGAGAGAGAGAGAGAGAGAGAGAGAGAGAGAGAGAGAGAGAGAGAGAGAAACTAACCACAATAACGATCAAGCTCCTCTTTGTAGAGGAAATCGTCCACAGTCTCCGCGAAGTACAAGAGCGTGATATTGGTCTTGTCTTGGGGCTCCTGGGCAACGCACCGGACCAGCTGGAGTCCCGGCGTCACTCCAGCTCCTGACGCCAGCACTGTCAGCGCCGTCAGCTGGTTGGCCTCGTATTCCAGACCTCCGCAAGGACCCTGGAAGTCGAGCTGATCACCTGGAGGAGGAGGGGAGATAGGGAGATAAGTGAATAATAAGATTAAATAAATAGAAAGATAGTTTTATAGGAAAGTAGATGGGTGGATGGATAAATGGTGAAAACTTTCTTATGAAATTGGTATTGTCTGAAAGCTAAATAGTTTTACAAGTATTCGACAAAGTTAGAAAAAAAAAGAAAGAAATCTTTGCTGAGAGAGAGAGAGAGAGAGAGAGAGAGAGAGAGAGAGAGAGAGAGAGAGAGAGAGAGAGAGAGAGAGAGAGAGAGAGAGAGAGAGAGAGAGAGAGATGGAGATATAGAAATACATAGATAGAGAAAAAGATAGATAGATAGAGAGACAGAGATAGACGAGAGAGCGAAAGAGAGAGAGAGAGACGGAGAAAGCGAAAGAGAAAGCGAGAGTGACGAAAAGAGACAAAGAACAGAAACAGAAAAAAACAAAAAAAAAAAACTAAACAACGACTCCAAACCAAAACAAAACGAAACCATCTCCGCATCCAACGGTCATCTCTTCACCTGGTTTCAGATCCTGGAAGGCCTTTGACATGACGCCAGAAGACTCGAATCTCAAGACCAGTTCGAGACGTCCGAAGTCAGAGGGACGAGACACCGGCGAGAAATACCGCCGGTGTTCCTTGCCGTCGATGGTCACGCGGACCTGGAATCATAATTGTTGTTGTTGTTGTTGTTGTTGTTGTTATGAAAATTATGTTTATTATGATTATTGCTATTATTATTATTATTATTGTCATTATCATTATTACTATCGTCATTATCATCATCATCTTCGTTTTCATTATTACTGTCATCATTATTATCATTTTCATCATAGGTTATTCCTATCATTATTATTATCTTATTCATTATAATTATTCTCATCATTATCATTATAACGATCCCCATCATTACTAGTATGATCATTATCATCACTGTAATAATCTGAATTATATATCATTACTATTGTGAATAATCAAAATTATCATTACAATTATCATACGAATTAATACCATTTCATCATACAAAATCACATACAATCATTCACTTTACTTTAATCAAACTCAACCCACCACCAACAAAACAACCAAAACAAACAAAATAAAAACAAAAAATCTAAATAAACAAACACACAAACAATCTCCACCAAAGAAGGAGGCCAACACAGACCTAACCCACCAACCTACCACAACATACTGTCCCGGCAGACAACCCGTATGGTCGGTGCTCTTGGGTAAAGCGAAGGTAAAGAGAGCCATATTGCCCGTGAGGTCGGCGCGGGAGAGGAGCTTGAGGGTCGTCCACGCATCGGGATGAAGAGCCGGGTCGTGTTCTGCGCCGTCGGGGGTCGTTATCTGGAGGGAGAGAGAGTGATGAATAGAGGGAGAGGGGGGGGGAGGGGGAGGGGGAGAGGGGGAGGGGAGGGAGAGGGAGAGGGGGAGGGGGAGGGAGAGGGAGGGAGAGGGAGGGAGAGAGAGAGAGATGAATAGGGAGGGAAAGAGAGGGGGAGAGGAAGAGAGGGGGAGGAGGGAGGGAGGAGAGGGGGAGGGAGAGGGAGAGGGAGAGGGAGAGGGAGAGGGAGAGGGAGAGGGAGAGAGGGAGAGGGAGAAGGAGGGAGGGAGAGAGAGGGAGGAGGAGGGAGGAAGGAGAAGGAGGGAGAGGAGAGAGAGAGAGAGAGAGAGAGAGAGAGAGAGAGAGAGAGAGAGGGAGAGAGGGAGAGGGAAAGGGAGAGACATAGAAAGAGGGAGGGAGAGGGAGGAAGAGGGGGAGGGGGTTGTGGGAGGGGATGGCAGAGGGAAAGAGAGAGAGGGAGGGAGGGAGTGGGAGGAGGGGGAGGAAAGGAGATAGAAAAAGAGGAAGGGATAGGGATGGATGGATGGATGGATGGATGGAGGGGAGGGAGGAAGGGAGAAAGAGGGAGATCGATAGAGAGAGGGAGATAGAATGGGAGAGAGAGAGAGGGGGATAGAACGAGAGAGAGAGAGAGAGAGAGCGAGAGAGAGAGAGAGAGAGAGAGAGAGAGAGAGAGAGAGAGAGAGAGAGAGAGAGTGAGAGAGAGAGAGAGAGAGAGAGAGAGAGAGAGAGAGAGAGAGAGAGAGAGAGAGAGAGAGAGAGAGAGAGAGAGAGAGAGAGAGAGAGAGAGGGGGGGATAGGACGAGAGAGAGAGAGGGGGGGGATAGAACGAGAGAGAGAGAGAGAGAGAGAGAGAGAGAGAGAGAGAGAGAGAGAGAGAGAGAGAGAGAGAGAGAGAGAGAGAGAGAGAGAGAGAGAGAGAGAGAGAGAGAGAGAGAGAGAGAGAGAGAGAGAGAGATAAAACGAGAGAGAGAGAGAGAGAGATTTTCATATAAAAAGTAAAAAGAAGGAAGGTACGTTGCAAATACGTAAGCCTTGGCAAATGACAAAATATGAGACCACAAAGGAGAAAAATAATACAAAAAAATCAACATCCACCCAAAACCCACCCCTCTCCCAACCCATCCAAAACCCACCTTCTCTCCTAACCCACCCAAAACCCATCGCCTTTTCCAACCCACCCCCTTTCCTAACACACCTAAAACCCATCTCTCTCCCAACCCCCCAAACCCAACCCACCCTCTTCCATCCCCCAACCCCCCCTCCCCCTCTCCCAACCCACCAAAACCCCCCCAACCCCCAAAACCCCCCCAGCCCCCTCTCCCAACCTCAACCCCCCCAACCCCCAACCCCCCCCTAAAAACCCACCTTCGCCACGCACGCAGGAGGCCTCGTATGGAAAGGATTATCGAAGTCGGTGTCCTGGTAAGGATGTCGCGTCGCCGCCCCCGCCCCCGCCCCCGCCCCCGCCGCCCCCGCCCGGCTCTCCCCCTCCTTCTGCGCCTCCACCTCCTGCAGGAGCTTCTCGGCGAGGGCGGTCTTCTCCTCCAACGTCAGCTTCTGCATCTCGTGTTGCAGGACTCGCTGGTCGGCGCGCTCTTGCCTGCGGGTGGGGGGGGTGGGTGGGTGATGGGTGGGTGGGGGGTGGAGGGTGGGTGGGTGAGGGGGTGAGATTAGATGTGCTAATCAGTAGCCGATTTCGAAGCAACACAACAATTCTACAGAAACTATTCAACATGCAAAATATCATATTTCAAAGACTTTCAAATAATCAACAAACATTGAAAAAAAAAGTAAATACATCAAAATTAAAGACAAACAGACAATAATAAAATAAAAAAAACAGCAATAATACTGACGACAATAATGACAAAGACGACGACCATAACCACCATCACCCCCCCCCCAAAAAAAAAAAAAAAAAAAGAAAAAAAAGTCAAAATCAAAGAGATCTCACTCCTAGAAAGTCCAAGCACTCGAATCCGATAAGCACCGACTTGCCGACCAACTGCCGAATAACCTCGTTCGTCGGGCCCATCACCCAACCCGACTTCCCGTCTCGAAGGAGGCGCTCGAGGCCCAGCTCGGTCTGGAGGAGGAGAGAGAGAGGGGTTAGGTGGTTAGGTGGAGGAGGAGGAGGTGTGAGAGGTGGAGGAGGAGGAGAGAGAGAGAGGGGGGTGGGGGTTAGGCGGAGGAAGAGGGGGGGAGAGGTGGAGGAGGGGGAGGTGGGAGAGGAAGAGGGAGAGGAGGTGGAGGTGGGAGAGGTGGTGGAGGTGGGAGAGGTGGAGGAGGAGGAGGAGGAGGTGGGGGTGGGGTAGGTGGTTAGGTGGTTAGGTGGAGGAGGAGAAGAGAGAGAGAGGGGGGGGGTTAGGCGGAGGAAGAGGGGGGGGGGAGAGGTGGGAGAGGAAGAGGGAGAGATGGTGGAGGTGGAAGAGGTGGTGGGGGTGGGAGAGGTGGTGGAGGAGGAGGAGGTGGAGGTGGGGTAGGTGGTTCGGTGGAGGAGGAGGTGGAGGAGGAAGAAGAGGAGGAGAAGGAAGAAGAAGAAAGGAGGAGGAGGAAGAAGAAGAAAGGAGGAGGAGGAGGAAAAAGAGAAGGAAAAGGAAGAAGAAAGGAGGAGGAGGGCTAAGAAGAGAGGGAGGTTAAGCCAAGGAGGAGGCGGCGGCGGAGAAAGAGAAAGAAAAAGAAAGAAAGAGAAAGAGAAAGAGAAAGAGAGAGAGAGAGAGAGAGAGAGAGAGAGAGAGAGAGAGAGAGAGAGAGAGAGAGAAAGAGAAAGAAAGAAAGAAAGAAAGAGAGAGAGAGAGAGAGAGAGAGAAAGAGAAAGAAAGAGAGAAAGAGAAAGAAAGAAAGAAAGAGAAAGAAAGAAAGAGATAGAGAGAGAAAGAAAGAGAAAGAAAGAAATAGAGAGAGAGAGAGAGAGAGAGAGAGAGAGAGAGAGAGAGAGAGAGAGAGAGAGAGAGAGAGAGAGAGAGAGAGAGAGAGAAAGAAAGAAAATGAAAGCGAAAGCGAAAGAGAAAGAGAAAAAAAAAAGAAAACCCGAGAACTCACCCTGTAGCCAGACCCGCCACACGCAAACAGCATCTTGTCTGACACCTTCACGACGTTCTTCGCTGCCACGAACTTCGCCTGCCACAGCCAATGTTGAAACGGGGTTCTGGCAAGAGAACAGATATATAAGTATGTATGCAAGATATGTAAGTATGTATATGACATATGTAAGTATGAATATAACATATGCAAGTATGTCTATAAGATTATATATAAGTATGTATATATAGGATATATTATTTCGAGTTAGCGGGATAATACCGAGTTAAATGCGGAAAAAATACTATAAAAATATAAAAGTTATAAGTCATCTTAAAACCGTGAACTTTGAGAGAGAGAAAAAAATAAATGGAAAAATTCCAATTACTTACCGACATAACACAGTAGAAGAAGAAGAAGAAGAAAAGAAAAAAGAAGAAAAAAAGAAAAAGAAAATGAAGAAGAAGAAGAAAAAAAGAAAAAGAAAATGAAGAAGAAGAAGAAGAAAAGGAAACTGAAGAAGAAGAAGAAGAAGAAGAAGAACAAAAAGAAGAAGAAGAAGAAGAAGAAAAATAAAAAGAAAAAAAGAAATGAAAAAGAAGAAAAAATAAGAAAAAGAAGAACAAAAAGAAGAAGAAAAATAAAAAGAAAGAAAGAAAGAAAAAACCTCACCTAGGCAGGAAGGAATGGTCGGAATGAAGGGCCCATTTATTATTCTGCGTTGCATCATCCACAGCTTGCAACAGGAGCAACAACAGACCCCGCGATGAGTTGGTACTGATGACACACTCTCCGAAATAGTCCTGTGAAGACAAGAGAGAGACAGAGTGTGTGAGAGGGAAGGGTTGGCTGGGAAGGAGGAAGGAGAAAGGAGAAGAAAGGAGGAGGAGGAGGAGGAGGAGGAGGAGGAGGAGGAGGGAGGAGGGGGGGGAGGAGGAGGAGGAGGAGGAGGAGGAGGAGGGAGGAGGAGGAGGAAGGAGGATGGAGGAGGAAAAGGAATGAAGGGGGAACAGCAGCAGGTGGAAGGAATAAGAATAAAAAATAAAAAAGGATTAAGAGGAGGAGGTGAAGAAGAGTAGGGCGAGAGGAATAATAAGAAGTGGAATGGGAGAGAGAGCAAGGCGAAGGAGGAAAAGGAGAAGAACGAGATAATAAGAGAGACAGAGGTGGAAGGAAGAAAAAAAATATATGCAAAAAAGACAGGGAGAAAAGGAAGAAAAAACATAGTAAAGAAGGCAAAGACAAAATAAAGAAAGGGATGACGAAAACAAGAGTCATAAGGTCATAAAGAACAAAGGAAATTGTCCCACCTCCGGTTCATCAACCGCGAGAGTAATCCTCACCAGTTCCCAAAACTCTTAAGAAACACAAAACTCAGCACAGAAACGCGTCCAAAGCTGAACTGAAACCCTGGCCCAAGAGTGTGTCTCTTAATAGTGTCTGTACCAAAGATATGTATGAGAAAGAATAACTTCACAATGCAAAAAAAAAAATAAAAAAAAAATATATATATAAATAAATGTACTTCATGCGTTTATTATGTGCTTTACTAAAATTACATTCCAAACGTCTATATTGCTTGTGTTTCATTTAGTACTCTTTCTGACTATCCATTTATCCATCTATCTATTCATTCATTCTACTGATCCCAAGGTATTGCATACTCACTTAATTAATCCACTTCTCCATCTACTCCTGTTTATCTATCTATCTACCTACCTATCCATCTATCTATCCATCTATCTATCTCTCTATCTATCTATCCATCTATCTCTCTATCCATCCATCTATCTCTCTATATATCCATCTCTCTTTCTATCCATCCATCTATCTATCCATCTATCTATCTATCCATCTATCTCTCTACCTATCTATCTATCCATCTATCTCTCTACCTATCTATCTCTCTACCTATCTATCCATCTATCCCTTCATCAAGACCCAAAGCCTACCTGCACCGAAGGGTAGTCACACACACGTGTATATCAGCAGTAAGCATGCTTTCAATCACGTAAGCTCTTAGCTACGTCGAGGGCAAACAAAGTGCTATACCGTTCCAGGCTGAAGCGAGACTCGTGAAGTAGACTATCCCGCATTCGTCGTTGTTCTGAAGCGAGGGGTTTTTATTATTCTGTGTGTGAGGAGGATAGATGAGGTTGCACTGATGAGGAGAATTATTGTTATTGTTATTATTATTGTTATTGTTATTATTATTATTATTTTATTTTATTTATTTATTTATTTTTTTTTTTTCAAGTAAGGAATTTTCCCACTCATTTTTGAGGAAACAAAGGGGTCGGTGGTTTATATAAATATATATACATATATATATATATATATATATATATATATATATATATATATATATATATATATATACATATATATATATATATATATATATATATATATATATATATATATATACATATATATATATAATATATATATATATATTTGTTATTAAGGAACTATTACTGCTTTATACTATGGGTATGGCCATGAGAATTGCCATTTTAACAATGAAGCCATCACAGAATCGCGATAGCGCTTTGAAGTAGTTACTTAAAGTACTATGAATAGCCACAGAATCCCGAGGTAGGCATATACAGTAGATAGGTAGTAATATAAACAGGCAGACAGAGATAGACAGACAGATAAGAGGGAGAGGAGAAGGGGAGGGAGAGGGAGAGGAAGAAAGAGAGAGGGGGAGGGAGGGAGAGAGAGACAAAGAGAGAGAGAGAGAGAGAGAGAGAGAGAGAGACAAAGAGAGAGAAAGAAAGAAAAAGAAAAAAAGAGAAAGCGAGAGAGGGAAATCACTCCCACACAGTGACCTTGTACGAGCCCCCACCTTCCCTCCATCGCCAGGCGGCCCGACCATCCTGTCCAGAGGGATCTTTCCTTCCACAATCAAAGGTCCTGATTGGTTGCCGTGCATCCCCATGGCGCTCCAGTTGTCGGTAGACGCTCTCACTTCATCCTGGGTGGTTGTGGTTGGTTAATGAGACGGTCATAGTGTGGTTGATCATGTCTTTCATATATTTGTATCTCTATTCTCTTCTTTCCTGATGCATTCGAAAAAGAAAATCGTTCGGATATTCCTCAAGGGGGTTATCTTTCTCCTAATTCTAATCATGGTCGTTATTTCGATATTTCTTCGTCCTATTAACCTCTATAGAGAACAAAATCGCCAACACTATTTAAGCCTCGGACGGTTTCCTCTCCCTTGCAGGAGGAAAAGATACCTTAAAGATGAGGAAGATCGAGAGATTCGAGTAAGTGGAATGTCCTGGCTGAGGACTAACTGTCTGAACGGAGTACCAGTCAGCCAGGCCAGCACTTGTCGCCCAGGATGCCACTTTGAGCATCTGCACCGTGTTTTCGTCTATCTGTCGTACCTTCGACGACAGCGGGTACCAGAAGTGGGTTCCTGTGGATAATGATGATGATGTGGATGATGTGGATGATGCTTTCCATTAGCTGGTGGAATCGTCACTAAGTTTTCAATAAGAATTATTCTTTTTTTTTCAGATTTTAAAATTTTCTTAGTATTCATTTTATTATCATTATTTTTTATCATCATTATTATCTTTTTCTTTTTTCTTTTTCCTGAGGACACCTCGAGTTCTCTTCTTTCAGTCTCTTTGGGAATGATGGTATCGCTGAACGCTACAAATGGAAGTATTGTTGGGCGGTAAGAGACACAGACTGCGATCATCTCAAGGGGATTCTCTTTCAAGATTTTATGACGGAAACATTAATAAAAATACAATCTTAGTGTTCTCAATTTCTAATCAACAACATTGTCTGAAATGATGATATAAATGATTACAGAAATGATTTGCATAAATAGTTCAAATGAAAATAATTACCTACTCCGCTGGGGGAA
>BOPN01000792.1:50000-55000 GCA_017312705.2 Penaeus japonicus
TTTCTAGAGAATATTTTTCCTCTTGGCATAGTCCTTCCACTTTCCCAAAATGGCGAGAATAACGATTTATGGCGATTTTCCGAATAGATTATCTGGTATCACTGTCGCCCTAATTACTGATTTTGACAGCTTAAAAATCATTGGAGCTTAAAGAAATAACTTAACGTGATAAGGCAGAACGTTATCACTGAATTAATTAATCTAAAAACATAAAGACTACTTCAAGAAAAACTGAATAAGCTCATAAAAAGAACTCTTGAAAAGTGTAATTAATAGCCCGCAATGACTATTAACGAAAACGGAGAGTGTTTGAAGGGGACACTTAGATAAAATAAGGAGTGACCCTGTCGGGGACAGTACACCACACACACACACACACACACACACACACACACACACACACACACACACACACACACACACACACACACACATATATATATATATATATATATATATATATATGTGTGTGTGTGTGTGTGTGTGTGTGTGTGTGTGTGTATCTATCTATCTATCTATCTATATATGTGTGTGTGTGTGTGTGAAATAAAAGTCGTGACGTTTCGAGCTTTTTAAAGGTTCTCCATCATCCAGAGGATATGAAAAAAATAAACAAAAAATAAGTGAATCTAGACAAGAATGTAAAGCAAACAGAAAGACCCATGAAACATACCCCAAAAACCCCAATGATTAGCAATTAAGTTGTAGTTTAAAAAATGATACACATTATGAAATAGAACCAAGACGATAATAGAATCTGATTTTAACTTCAGCTAAATTTGAACACAAGTTTATCAGTTCAATATGTCCCATAAATGTTCAATAAATGACTGGAAACGATGACTACAGAAGCAAAGTTCAATTATTTTAGGTCATCAATTTTCATTAAGACATTTTGGCCTGATAAAGTCTCATGATCTTGTACATTCATCCTCAGTGCCACGTTGGCTACATCTACCGCCCAGTGCCACGCCACGACACCGCTCTTAGGCACCGTAGAGACGGGTGACAGAGAGGCCAAAGTGACGTAACTCACTGCCATCAACCGCCAGACTCTCTCTCTTTCTTTCTCCCTTCTCTCTTCCCGTTTTCTATCCTCCTTTCCCTTCGGTATTGTAGGTCGTTGACCTAAGTGCCATGTGAAGAGCCAGCATATCTATGGACCTAACTTACTGAGTGACTTAGGTCTACAAACTCATAACGACGTGGCACTCTTAGCCCAGAAGTGACAACAGCAAGATTAAAACCACGACAGACCAGGAAATGCGAGTGGTCCATCATTCTTGAAAAATTGTAAGTGAGAAAGAAGCAGAGTGAAAACATGAAACAGTGTACATGCGTAAAAAGACATCAAAAGAGTTTTAGTATTAACAGTACTAGGACAGTACTAGTACTGTGTAGTATGCAAGAATTTCAACAAGAAATTATAAAATAAGGTTCGTGACCTCATGACTCGTTTAGTGAGATTCATGATGCACAAAGGAACATGCAACAAAGTATGCAATGTGTTGAATTGTCAACTATACGTACCTGTGTCTGCAATTTTATACGATGTACTTATACTTTGTAATAATTGATGTATTGTTCCTGCAAGTTGCACTACTTTTGTGAGAAAATAAAGCTGTGTGTTGAAACAAACTTGGCGTTTACTTTAAAACAATCAGTTGTGTCCGGACACAGTAACAATGATCACTATAATGATAATGATAGCAATAATTATAATGATGATGTTAATAAGGATAATTAACTGGTAATTGCAATAATGATTACAGTAACAATGATAATTACAACGATACTGATAATAGTAATAATAGTAATAATGATAATAATGATTATAAAGATAATGATAATGATAATAACAAAAATGATATTGATATCAACAAAAACAAAACAATAAAGATAATGATATCAGAAATAATAATAATAATAATGGTGACAGTGATAATGATTATGATGAGAGTATTAACGATAAGGATAAAGATAAGGATAGAAATAATGAGATCAATAAAGACAGTATCAATAACTGCATTATTTTTATTATAAAGAAGAGATCAACCTTACTTGCTTTTACGTTTTCTATGAATATTACAAAACTAGTTTTCTTTAAGCGTTGTCTTAATTAAGGGGGGTTCACACGGTCAAACGGTTCGACAAACCTGGTTGTCGAACCAGCTTGTCAAACGGTTCGAAGAGATGCCAGAAGAAACATATACATTGATCTACAGAGGCGTGTCACCCCCTTTCATTACGTATGAAGATACATGTATGATATATCCACTCCTTGGTTTGAACTTTGAAGCGTAACTAAGGTTTGATGTTCGATGCGTGTTCTCACATTCAAACGGTTTGTGGACGATGAAGCCCCGCTCACAGAAGTCAGGCTCGAACAGACTTTCTTCATATATATATAAATATATATATATATATATATATATATATATATATATATATATATATATATATATTAACCAACGTGTTCGAAAACCGAATTACCCCGTTCACACGTTCACAAACATCACTTCAAACATGTGTCTCTCGAACCGCGTTTGACGAACCGATTGACCCCCCCTTTAGAGAGATAAACAAATCCATATATATGGTCTTTCTACATTTATCATAGACTATAAATGAATTAAATATACATATATGACTTGATGATAATATGAAAAAGATACAGTTTGATTTTAAATATTCTGTTAATGTTATGATGTTTTAGGTACTGTGGAAACCTTCAGAAGTATAATGATCTAAGATATTAAATATTCGTTTATACTAGAAATAACTAGCAAAATTAATACAAAATAACTACCCTACTCCAACCGACCAGAAACGATCTATTAATTCTAAGTGACTCAATAATCGAAAGATCTGTTGCCGACCTGACTGACCTTTGACCTCGATCGGAGGATAAAATACTTCACTGGTAACTAAAGACGTGGTAGTTAACCCAATGGGACAACAACCTCGACAGAATGTGGTAGTCTGGATGGGGTTTAGTATTACCAGTTCTGTTATTAGGCCTATTTTTTTCTTTTTCTCTCTTCCATTTTATATATATATATATATATATATATATTTTTTTTTTTTTTTTTTTTTTTTTTTCAATGATACTCCTGTTATGCACTAACCTTGCGGCCTTTATGATGATTATCGTAAAGATTACACATTTCATAATTCATCGTTTTATTTACACTATTGTTATCATTTATATTGAGCATTGTATTTAATCATTATGAACTAATAAATGACAGTTGTTATGATCTTTACCATATCAAATTCTCCTTAATTATAAGCTTGTATGGCAAAAATCAATCAGTTTCGTAAATACATATTCAAATAGTCTGACCATCTCAAAGCCCGCGGAAATTCCATCAGAATATCCAGAATCCAAAATTACCCCCCCCCCCCCCCCCCCCCCCAGTTTACACCACATTAAAAAAAAAAAAAAAAATTGCCACAAGAACGTTAATCAGAACAAAAGCCACGCATCACAACCGAGCCAAGCCAAGGAAACTGGTATTGCAGATACACACATAGCTTAAGATTATGTTGCAGACGTCATTGGAATAAAGAAGAGAAAGTCTACCGAAATTGCACACACTGTGACCAACCACTAATTCACTCTCTCATCTCATGGCGCCAGCACATCGCGAATTGCATGACCTTGATCATGAATAGGTACCTCAAGACCTCTCAGTCAAGGTGATCAAGATAATTATAGAAGATCCTGTTGAATTACTGTACCGCCACAAAGCCACCAAGGTTAGGCTTGACTCTTCTGATAAGCCCGTGACTACTTTACCAACCGCTAAGTTAAAAGATACTCAGAATTAGTTCTACAGATTGTAGGATGAATGAATAATGTATTTATTCCTTGTTTCAATAAGGAAGTTGTATCCTCGGCCTCGTTACTAATTCTGTATATATATATATATATATATATATATATATATATATATATATATATATATATATATGTATATATATATATATATATATATACATATATATATATATATATATGTATATATATATATATGTATATATATGTATGTATATATATATATATATATATATATATACATATATATATATATATACATATATATATACATATATATATATATATATATATATATATATATATATATATATATATATATATATATATATATATAACGTGAATTTTTTATACGACCTATAAGGAATGTAGTGCAAAAGTTAACTAAAAAGCAAATAAGACAAAAAATAATGCATTTCCGTTATTGTTATTGAAAATATCATGATTAGTATATTGCCATTATCAGTATTATCACTTATTATCATAATTGATGTTACTATCACAATTATCATGCCATACTGTTAATTATCATTGATAAAAATCGTTATCATTATATCATAACTATTATTAGTATCATCATTACCCTCATCAATATCATTATCATCATTAATAGCATTATCATTACTGATATCAGTATTATTATGATCATTATTGATATCTTTATTGTAATATTGATATCAATATTTGTCATTATTCATATTATCGTTATTATCTTGAATGATATCGTTGTGCACACATACACACTCACAGATATATACATACATACATACACACAAACACACACACACACACATATACATATATATATATATATATATATATATATATATATATATATATATATATATATATATATATATATACATATATTATAGATATCATATATATAATATATATTTATAATATATATATATATATATATATATATATATATATATATATATATATATATATATATATATATGTATGTATGTATATGTTTCTACCATATTGACTGATCTCATAACAATTAACTGTCATTAAAAATAATTTTATTTGGGTTTGAAATTGCATTTACATACCTGATTCTTTTCAAATATTACTTTTTACATAAACTAAATTTTTACTAAACTATGATTATTATTGTTATTAATTATCATTATTTCTGATAAATGTCAAA
>BOPN01000792.1:60000-67500 GCA_017312705.2 Penaeus japonicus
GTTGATGGGGGTTGTGGGGAGGGAGGGGGGGTTGTGGGGAGGGAGGGGCGTTGTGGGGAGGGAGGGGTGGTTGTGAGGAGGGAGGGGCGTTGTGGGGAGGGAGGGGTGGTTGTGGGGAGGGAGGGGTGTGCGTGTGTGTGTATGTGTGTGTGTGGACGCAAAACACTCCCTCTCATGCTTAATTTTACGTTCTTTCTTTAATTCTCTCCATAGTAAACACTGGTAATGAGTTTTCCATATATTAGAATCAGAAGCGAGGTCTGTTGTATGAATGACACAATCATAAATCATAAACATTATAAATGTGACTTGTTGAATGGCATTCTGAACCTTAATTTTTTTCTTTATTTCAATCTGTCAATGAACCTGTTAATAAATCATGTAAAACATTTTATTAAGGTTATAATATGGTACTCATATTCCAATAGGGAGCCATAAAAAGTTATATATCAGCTACGGAACCAATTTTACGATATTAAACATTTAATTCATAAATAAATTAAGTTGTTTATATCACTCAATGATGACATATCACTCATCGATTCCTTATTCATCACCTGTCCACGATAATTAGTAGCAGGATAAGCTGAAGCCAATCCACAATCAAGGAAAAAAAACAAACAAAATATGATTCCACAAGAATGAAAAAAAAAATCTAAACGTTAACAATAATTCATTTTGTTTTGAGAAGTTGCTCACGCTCATTCGTGCTTTTCTTACGAATGTCACAATAACAAGTCACGAATAAACTAAAGAGCGAAAGTGTACCACACACTTTTAATCCAATCTCCCAGCAGGAACTTACTGTACCTCTTTTTTGATTCGAAACGTCCCTGGAATAATGAGACCATAATCCAGCGCCACGGTTCCTGAGATAAATGCCAGCTGTATCTCAGGCCAGAGTGGGTCACCGAATGGGGAATGGGTCCATGCATTCCCTTCTGTACCCACGGGTGCGGTGAGGGGTCCTGAGAGAGGGAGAAGTGAGAGAGAAATGTTATACCGTGATAATTTTTGGTCTCAAGAAGAATAAAACTCTACGGACGAACACTGCCTTAGATCAAGACATCGAAAAAGGGATTTTATACCTTGTCTGTCCTTGACGTAATCGAAGATGTGTTTAGGGTTGGCGAGTGACAGGTGGTTGCGAGAAGATCCTTTGGTGACCGTCCAGGAGAGGCCGGGACAAGTAGGATGGTCCTGGAGGTTCTGTCCGACGCCTTGGAGGTCTACAATCACTGGGATCTGAAACGGGCCATTTGATTTTTTTTCCCAAAATTGTTGATTCGATTGTCAGACGGTTGGTAAGGACTATGATTATACAGGTACGTTATTTTTCACACACTTTCCTAGGGGATTGATGAAGGGAAGGAATTGCATGATGGAACGGGATAAATAAGCTTGAAACGGACAAGAAACAGATGACAAAAAACAATCATTCCCCCGAGCGTAATAGTTAGATCCGTATGTCCATTTACGTGTCGCATCGTTTTTTATTTATCATTATTTATTTTTCTAGTACAACTCACGCCATGCTGTCGGAGGTGTTGAGCTGGACCGATCCCAGAAAGCAACAGCAAGTGAGGAGACCCAATTGCACCAGCTGACATCACCACCTCCCGAGATGCGAGGGCTGTTTTGACCTGAGGAATTATGAAGGTTAGCGCCACCATTGAGGTCACTGCGATCCGAGGTCATAGCGGTCTAGAATATGTTCGTCATTTATCAACATATGTAGGATAATCGCAAATAAAGGTCGTTGCATGCTGTTCTTACCTTTCCTTGGTGTAAAAATCTAACTCCGATAGCTTTCTTGTTGTCGTCAAAGAGAACCTAAAAGAGATATGAATTAGTGTTAACAAATCATTCGATGAGCTCATTGCAGGAAAAAAAACAAAGGACGAGAAAGCACCAGAAAGAAATATAGCACATGTAAAAAAAGAAAGAAAAACAAGAAAAAAAAAAACACGTATCACAGGAGACAACATCTCCTCTTATCAAAATCAAAGTAACAACAACAACAAAACAACAACAACAACAAGAAACAAAGACAAAGACAAACACACTACCTGGGTAACGCGCGCATCTACAAGCACATGCAGATTAGGCCTTGACTTCGCCGCTGGTTTGATATAGGCTTCGGCAGTCGACCAACGCTGTCCATTTCTGGCTGTGAGTTCTATCTCGGAGAAACCTGGAGGAGGAAGAAGGAGTTTGGAAAGGTTCTTTGCTTGTGAGGACTCGCTTTGAGGGAGAGATGATAGTCACAGGGTATGTATGTATACATATGTATTTATGTATATATATATATGTATGTATATATATATACATATATATATATATATATATATATATGTGTGTGTGTGTGTGTGTGTGTGTCTGTATATATATATATATATATATATATATATATATATATATATATATATATATGTGTGTGTGTATGTGTGTGTGTGTGTGTGTGTGTGTGTATGTATGTATGTATGTATATATATATATATATATATATATATATATATATATATATATATATATATATGTATATATATATATATATATATATATATATATATATATATATATATATATATATATATATATATTGTATATATACATATATATACACACATATCCAGCATATAAATCACAGACACACACCTATTCTTATTATTTTCTGAACAATTTTATTGAGTCTACCCTCACACTATCTCCAACCCGAAAAATAAAACATACTTAAAACATCAAGAAAAGCCAAAACCAACAACAAACAGACCAAACACACACACAAAAAAAACAACGCCAACAACACATTCACTTACCTATTTGCTCGGCGCCATTAGGGTCAATAATATCATATCCCAGCTGTTTCCCCGCCTTCAGGAAGCCTTTGAGAGCAGGTGTTCTCCAGCGCTTCTGTTCCACGGTCTGGGGTCCATTGGAACCGCGGTAATAGTCTAGTGGGGGATTACATATGTGGTTGGATTTATTACAAGCGGGATAACATTTATCGGTGTGGTTATGGTGAATGTAGTATAAGCTAATCTTTTGGTGTTAAGTTGATCTTTCTTGGGTAAAGAGAAAAAAAGAATATATGGATGTGTATGTGTATACATACGTATATATAAACAGATGTGCATGTGTGTATATGTATATGTATGTATATATACATATATATACATATACATATATATGTATGTATGTTTGTATGTATACATACATATGTATATGCACACACAAACACACACACACACAAACACCCCCCCCCCCCCACACACACACACAAACACCCCCCCCCCTCCCTCACACACACACAAACACCCCCCACACCCAAACACACACCTGTATCAGGCCTCCGGACGCCCTTAAAATCCTCCGACTTCTTGAAGTAGTGCAGAACCGTCCCGAAGTCCCAACCGGGATTCCCCAGTGCTTCCCAGTTGTCAAAATCCCTCCGGTTTCCTCTAACGTAGATCATAGAGTTGATGGTTGAGGATCCCCCCAGGGTGCGTCCACGGGGGTAAAGCGTCGCCTGGGTGGGGAGGGGTGAGAGGAGAGGTGGGTAGTGGGGGGTGGTGGTGGTGGTCGTGAGGGGGAGGGGGGAGGAGGTGCTCATGCGTGCTAAGTGTGTGGTTAGAATTGTGGTAAACGCAAGTGTTCCGTGTCAGGAGGAGAAGAAAGGAGAAGGGGCTTAAATTCGTGGGAGTGAGAGGGAGAGGGTGAAGGTTAGGGTGAGGGAGAGGGTGAGGGTGAGGTGAGAGTGAGAGGGAGAGGGTGAAGGAGAGGATGAGGGTGGGAGTGATGGTGAGGGTGAGGGAGAGGTAGAGGGAGAGGGTGGGAGTGAGACTGAGGGTGAGGGTGAAGGAGAGGGTGAGGGAAAGGGTGAAGGTTAGGGTGAGGGTGAGGATAAGGATGGGGGTGAGGGTGAAGGAGAAGGTGAGGGTGAGGGTGAAGGAGAGGGTGAAGGTTAGGATGAGGGTGAAGATGAGGCTAAAGGTGAAGGTGAGGGTGAGAGTGAGAGTGAGGGTAAGGGAGAGGTTGAGGGAGAGGAGAAGAGAGAGAGAGAGAGAGAGAGAAAGAGATAGAGAGAGAGAGGGGAGACTAAAGGTTGTCTGTCAAACATGAATTATACATGCTTGACAAATATGCTACAATAAATACCATGTTACGTTAATCCTACTAGTCTCATATACTAAATACTAAAAGCAATAGTCCTATATTTTAATAGTTTTTGTACAATATCCATTAGTCATGCAAAATTTCAATAATAAATACTCTTCAAATCATATAGTATCATAGTACTGAATACTTAATCAGGTTATATAATCTTTACTCGCTCTATGATAGACCTTAATAATTTTCTAAAATTATCCAAAAGACGCTTTCATATTATCACTTGAAATCCCATTCTTTTATTATCAACTTTCTTTAACACCTTCATGATCCTTTGAGGGAAATCCTAGACATACTTCATCCTATGGATAAGAGGCTAAAAATAGAACGTACCTGAAGGATAGGAAAACAACACAGGAAATCCTAATACAAACTTGCATCCGGTTATTAGATATTCGAATGTTCTGTTCTGAAGATCTGTTAATCAGCTTCAGTAGAGGAAACATATTATCTGGGCTGAAGGCATGGTAATCCTGCTGACAATTATGTGTTAATGTAGCATCATATAGAGTACGGTGATTTAGTTATCTATGTGTTTTAATTTTAATCAGTTTTAGGGAGAACCATAATAATACAATAGCTTTTATTATTGTAAGACTTGTGCTGTTTTTTTGCTTTTCTTTTAACTACTAGGTGCATTGTTTGGCCTTCGGTATATCCGCCCGTAATAAATGTCAATAATTTTATTTCCTACAGACTAGAGGTAGAAGCTATGACCAAACTGAATAAGTTAGATTTAGAAACCAGATCTATAACTTGGACTATACCGACCGAACATTCTGGAGGTTATCATAGAGAATTTGGGGAATTTCTGTTTTGACTACAAGCTGTAAAAATCCCAGGTCAGGTAGAATGTTAATTAAAGACACATGATTACAGGGGAAAATCCTCTGCTTTTCCCAAGATAAAGACTTTTACTGTCACAGGTATCTTATGGCTTCCCCTCTTGGAATCTCAGTTGTTTTGAAAGGATTAAAGAAGCGTCTAAATGTAATATAAATACGATTGATGAATCTAAATATCTTTTTCCACAATGGGACTTTGCAGGTATTCTCCATTGTCTCTCCTTCATCCTCTCTCTTCTTCCTTCCTCCTTTCCTCCCATGTTTTCTATCTCTCTTCCCAATAAAACACCATAACCCCCAACCTCTCTATAAACAAAAAAACATGTATAATTCTAACGAAGACGTAAAACCAATACGTTGATTATATATAATCTCTCTACTCCCATCCGTACCTTTCCAACATTTATCACAAGTAACTCTTCTCATTCTTACGTTATCGATAAAACTGCCCGAGGAATAGCGTTGGGGGGTCGTGACAAAATCCCAGTCGGCATCGCCCCGGTACAGAGCCCCATTGAAGGCCGGGACGTGGCTCTCCGGGGGCGGCGTCCCCCCTGCTTCGAGCAAAAGGACCCTCCAACCAGCCACCTCCGACAGGCGAGAGGCCATGACGGCACCAGCTGATCCTGCACCGACTGTGGGGGGAAAGGTAGAGGGTTATTGTGGTTATTATTACTGTTATTAGAGTGTCTCGTTGTATATAGTGTTATGGGTATCATTAGTATCATTATTATCTTAATTATTATCGTCATCATTATTCTTATTGATATTGATGTTATTAATCTCGTTGTTATATATTATATCTCTCTCCCTCCTTTCTCTCTCTCTCTCTCTCTTTCTCTCTCTCTCTCTTTTTAGGTTAGGATATAAATACTATTGGGAGTTAGGTGTCCCGACAGGTGAACGGGAAAAGAATGCAAGGTGTGTAGGTCACCAAGGTCACACACCTTAGTACACTATATCTTACAGTGTCCCATGCTTCAGATTTACAGAAAATCAGAGATAGCTGGACTATTCGATAAGTTGTATGGATGTTTAAAAATGGCTGGGTGATAAAAAATTTGAAGAAGTACAAACACTTTGCATCAATTACATAACTGTAGTTGACAACTGTGTACATCCGATTGTGACTTCCTTTCTGCCGAGACTATGATAGCCCGAGCAGGATTTTATTGAGGTATGGGTGAATATCATTTACGATACATCATCCTGTCGAATACAAACGTATTTCTTGACTTTCTGATAAATTCTTTCCTCCAGGAACATGCGCATGTTTTGTTAACATATATATGCGTCACATATTCAAGTATATAATTATGTGACCTCAGGAGAGGACTTAGCATGGTAAGAGTGATAATCTATACTGTTATATCGCTCTTGTGATGCTAAACATTTAACTCTGTATGCTGTAATTAATCCGCCTTTTATACTGTGTATATTTCAACATGTTGACATAGCTATAAGGTTTTGTAAAATATATTTGGGCCCAAAGAGAGATCAATATTGAAGTGAGGATAACCTATGTTACCTTATCCTTTTGTCAAAGTCTCTCTCTACATATATATCTATCTCACTTTCTCTCTCTCCCTCTCTCTCTTTCCCTCCTTCCCTCCAGTTCACCAAGGTCTGTGAACTAACTTTCTCTCGAACCCAAAGGACCTGCCTTTTCTTTCAGCCACTTAAAGCTGACTCATTTGATCCTCATTAATGAGTTTTAACGTGGTGGTCGGATAACCTCGAGGCTTTCCTGTTTCCTCCGAGATCGTGTCGGGTACATCCTTCGTACCAGTCCAGCACCGGTACTCAGGGGACCTCGGAGGGGGAAGTGTGTGTTCACAGTCCGATAAGTGGTAATTGGGTAATTGGTAGGCCTTATCGGTGGGGCATACTGCAGGCTTATCAATAACAGCCCTGGAATCAATACGAATGACAAAATATCCACCTTATTTATGTATGTCCATATTTCCCTCCATCTGCCTTCCTCCACCTAATCCATTTTTTTTCCTACCAACCCCCCTCCCCTATCCCAATCCCATCCCCACAACCCCCCTCCCCCACCCCAATCACCCCCCCCCTCACCCCAACCACACACCCAAACCTACCGATCACGAAGTCGTAATTCTGCAACAGGACTTTCGAGGCATCGTAGTCGTGTCTCCCGACCTCCTTCAGCGTCGTCAGAACAAGGAGTCGCATCATCGCCAAGGGAATGAAGGTCAAAATCTTCGCTATGGTGTAGGAGGTCATGGTGACTGCGACGAGGCTTTATGTCACCAGGCGGCGGACCTGCAGGGGGAAAAAAGGGGTCGGTTTGAGTCGATTGTTTTAGTTTGTGAAAGAAAAAGGATATTATTATGATTTTTATTGTAAGTTATTTGTTGAAGTCTGACGATTGAGAATGTGGAAATGGGTTTTGTTAATTAGCAACCAGAGGGTTATTATGATCAATAGTTTGTTGTGGTTATCTTCGACTGATCAAAAAGTA
>BOPN01000792.1:75620-83120 GCA_017312705.2 Penaeus japonicus
TACAGTGCCAGATGCAACACTATTTCTACAACACCTGACCCCAAACAGTGACAAATTTCATCCGACTCGAACCATAATTTAGCAAGGAATATATAGGCCTACATCCAGTTGAATATAGGCCTAGCTAGGTTTCAGCCCAGATCGCAAGGCCCGAATGGCACTTAGCGACGCCGCAGGATATGACGTCAGGAAGTGCCAATATACGAGGCTGGATTACTGGCACCTTGGAATACCTTCACAAACAGATGAAAATAAATAAAAGGGCATAACGACCCTTACTTTTAGATATGATGTCACCACTGCCGCTGATATACCCCCCCTCCCCCCCGCACCCCCTCTATCTCTCGTCATAAAAATACCCCCACTGCCAGTGCCACGGCCAGTGCAAAATGCCTCTCAGTGCCAGAGAAATAACCCCCATCACCCTGTACCCCCCTCCCTCCCCTCCCCCCAAGTGCTATGACCAATTAAAAAAAATGCCTTCCCTAATGCCACATTTCCCTCGCTCAGTGCTACAAAATACCCCCCACCTTACTGCCGTGCCCAGTGCAAAATACCCCCCAGTGCCACAGAGCTCTACCCACGGGGCCACCGCTGAGTGCCACGTCACCGCGAGACTAAATGATGAAGAAGTAACTCGACCCAAACGCTTTGTCTCGCCCTTCCCCCCCCCCCCCCCCCCCCCCCCCCCCCCCCCCCCCCCCCCCCCCCCCCCCCCCCCCCCCCCCCCCCCCCCCCCCCCCCCCCCCCCCCCCCCTCCTCCTCACCCCACTCCCCTCAACCCCCACTACATATACCCATACCCCAACATCACCACCAACTTCCTCCTGCCTCTACCAACCTATACCCCTCCCCCTCCCTCCATCTATACCCTTCCCCCTCCCTACACCTATGCCTTCCCTTCACCTATACCCCCCTTCCCTTCAATTATACCCCTCCACCTCCCTCCACCTATATCCCTTTCCCTCCCTCCACCTATACCCCTCTCTAACTCCCACTTGCCCCTCCACCCCTTTCCTAAATGCTTCCCCTATGCCCCTAAATTATCACCCCCACTCCCTCCTTCCTTTTCCGCTCCCCCTCCTTCCCATACTCGCCCTAACCCCCTCCTAGCACCCCCCCCCCCCCGTCTCTCTACTTCATTCCCTCCTTTCTACCACCATTCCTTCCCCCTTCCCATATCCCTCCCCTCCATCATCCCTCACCCTCCCCCAAATACCATACTCCTATCACCTCCCTCCTATCACCCCCCCTTCCCTCTACTCATACCCCTTCCCCTCCATACCCACCTCCATCCCCTCCCCCCCTTATTCCCTCAATCCATCAATCCCTCAACCCTCCAGGCCCCCTCTACCCCCTCTCCTCTCCCTCCCTTTCTCTATTTCCCCTTCTTTATCACCCCTTCACTACCTCTCCTCTATCCCCCATTATCCCCTTCTCCCCCACCCCAACCCTCCTCTACCCCCCTTTCTACCCTTCTCCTTCTCTATCACCCCTTCTCTACCTCTCCTCTATCCCCCATTATTCCCTTCTCCCCCACCCCAACCCTCCTCTATCCCCCCTTCTCCCCTTCTCCTTCTCTATCACCCCTTCTCACCCTATCCTCTATCCCCCTTCTACCCCCTTCTCCCCCACCAACTCTCCTCTATCCCTCCCTTCTCCCCCTCCCACCTCCCCCACCTCTATCACCACCTTCTCCCCCTCCCACCTCCCCCTCCTCTATCCCTCCCTTCCCCCCTCCCCATCTCCCCCCACCGCCCCCTTCCTTCCCCAACCCAAGTCGCGCGCGTGTAGAGTAGCAGTGACGACTGCTGGATTAGCATTTCCGGGTCCGGTATGTGTATGCATAAAAAGGGGGGGGGGGGGGGGTCGGACGGGAGGGGATGGAGGGGGGAGGGGGGCAGAAGTAAACTGATCCCGAGCAACACTGAAGAGGGGAGGTGGGGGGGGGAGGGGGAGGGGAGAGGTTAGAAAGTTTTCTAAATTCAAGAACTTTCCTTGGTTGCTGTTTTTATTCGTTTTTTATTCTCCTTATATAGGCTTATATATAATTTATCTGTCTGCATTAATTCGTCTGTCTGTTCGTATTAAATATATATATATATATATATATATATATATATATATATATATATATATATATATATATATAAAGTAATGCTGATAATGATAATACTAAGACGAGGAAAACAAAAAGAACGAGAAGAAGAACAATAAAAGCAAGACGCAGAATGAGCAGGAGGAGGAGGAGGAGGAGGAGGAGGAGGAGGAGGAGGAGGAGGAGGAGGAGGAGGAGGAGGAGGAGGAGGAGGAGGAGGAAGAGGAGGAGAAGGAGGAGGAGGAGGAGGAGGAGGAGGAGGAGGAGGAGGAGGAGGAGGAGGAGGAGGAGGAGGAGGAGGAGGAGGAGGAGGAGGAGGAGGAGGAGGAGGAGGAGGAGGAGGAGGAGGAGGAGGAGGAGGAGGAAGAGGGGGAAGAGGAGGAGGAGGAGGAGGAGGAGGAGGAGGAGGAGGAGGAGGAGGAGGAGGAGGAGGAGGAGGAGGAGGAGGAGGAGGAGAGGGAGGAGGAAGAGTATTAGGAAGGGGAGGAGGAAGGAGGTGGAGAAGGAAGGAAGAGGGGGAAGGAGGAGAAAGAGAGGAAGGAGGAGGAGGAGGAGGAGGAGGAGGAGGAGGAGGAGGAGGAGGAGGAGGAAGAGGAGGAGGAGGAGGAGGAGGAGGAAGAGGAGGAGGAGGAAGAAGAAGAGGAAGAGGAGGAGGAGGAGGTGCATAATATTGATAATAATAACAACAATAGCGATAATGAAACTGATACTGATAATGACACAGACACTAAAAATGTTAATAATAATAATAACAATAACGATGATACCATCACCCCAACCCCACCCCCGCCCCCAAGAGAAAAAAAAACACCAAGCAGACCAAGCAGACAAACAAAGAAACAAACAAAGAGCGAGAAACACAATCGAGGACAGCGAAGCCTGGCGAAGGAAAGAGGTTACTGGCGAGCGAGACATGCAAATCAGACGCGGGGGAGGGGGGAGGGGGGAGGGGAGAGAGGAGAGAGAGAGAGAGAGAGAGAGAGAGAGAGAGAGAGAGAGAGAGAGAGAGAGAGAGAGAGGGAGGGAGGGGGAGGGAGGGAGGGGGGAGGGAGGGAGAGGGAGAGGGAGAGAGGGAGAGGGAGAGGGAGGAAAGAGAGGGAGAGGGAGAGAGAGAGAGAGAGAGAGAGAGAGAGAGAGAGAGAGAGAGAGAGAGAGAGAGAGAGAGAGAGAGAGAGGGGGGGGGGGGAGGGAGAGAGGGGGGGAGGGAGGGAGGGAGAGGGAGAGAGAGAGAGAGAGAGAGAGAGAGAGAGAGAGAGAGAGAGAGAGAGAGAGAGAGAGAGAGAGAGAGGGAGGGAGGGAGAGAGAGAGAGAGAGAGAGAGAGAGAGAGAGAGAGAGAGAGAGAGAGAGAGAGAGAGAGAGAGAGAGAGAGAGAGAGGGAGAGAGAGAGAGAGAGAGAGAGAGAGAGAGAGAGAGAGAGAGAGAGAGAGAGAGAGAGAGAGAGAGAGAGAGAGAGAGAGAGAGAGAGAGAGAAGCGTCGAGTCATTCACACCAAGTGAGTCATGCGAACACACACATGACCGCTGCGAAGAAGGGGGTTGGGGAAGGGGGGTGGGAGGGGGGGAGAAGGAGGTGAAGGAGGAGGAGGAGGAGGAGGAAGAGGAGGAAGAGGAGGAGGAGGAGGAGGAGGAGGAGGAGGAGGAGGAGGAGGAGGAGGAGGAGGAGGAGGAGGAGGAGGAGGAGGAGGAGGAGGAGGAGGAGGAGGAGGAGGAGGAGGAGAAGGAGAGAAAAAGAGAAGAAGAGGAAGAGGAGGAGGAGGAGGAGGAGGAGGAGGAGGAGAGAAAAAGAGAAGAAGAGGAAGAGGAAGAATGAGAAGAGGATAGAAAGAAGAAGAAGAAAAAGAAAGAGAAGAAGGAGAAAAGGGAGAAGGAGAAGAGGAAGAGAAATAAATAAATAATGAAATAAAAATAAATTATAAAATAATAATAACCATAATAAATAATAATATCAATAATAATGATGATAACAATATTAATAGTAATAATAACAAACAATTATAATTAATACTAATACCAATTAACAAACGAGAGAGAAAATCAACAAAGAACACTAGCAAGGAACAAGCAAAACAAAAATAATGTAAACAAAAATAACAATAATCTATTCCCTGACCTTCTGCAAGCCACCCCCTTCCCCCTTACCCCCCTTACCCCCTTTCCCCCTACCCTTCCCGCCTCAAGCAAAAAGCCCAACCCACAGACCTTTATTAAGTGCAAGCAATGACACCACTGGTCCTTCCCCCTCCCCTTCCCCCTCCCCTTCTCCTTCTTCCAATCTTCTCTTACCTCTTCCCTTCATTTCTACACATTCTCTTACTCCTTCCACTTCCACTTCCACTTCCACTTCCACTTCCACTTCCACTTCCCCTTTCCCCATCTCCTACATTCTCTACCCCTTTCGCCCTCATCTTCCCCTCACATTTGGCTCTCTTCCTTTCCCTTTCCCCTTCTCCTTACTCTCTTCCCCTCCCTTTCCCCTAACCTTTACTCACTTTCCCTCCCATTCCCACCTTTCTTCCTTTCCCCTCCTCCTTCTCTTCCTTTCCCTAATCTCTCCTCTTCCTCTGTATCTCTTTTTCACTTCCCTATCTCGCCATTCTTCTCTTGATTCTTCTTTCCATTTTACTTTTCTCCAGATCCCTCCTTTCCATTCTTCCCTCTCTCCTTTCCCTGCTTTTCCCCTCTTCCCCCCTCCTCCCCCTTCCTTTCTTCCTTACCCCTTGCTCCCTACCGCGCCCTCCATTCTTACCACTCTCCCTCATACACTTCCCCCTTCCCCTTCCCCTTCCTTCCACTCTTTCCTGAACCACTCCTTTCCCTCCCCTTTCCCTTTCCTTCCGCCTCCCTTATTCTCACCATCTTCATTTCTCCCTCCACCCCTCTCCATAACCTACCCTCTCCCCTTCCCCCTTCCTCCTCCCCTTCCCCCTTCCCCTCCACTACCCTCTCCCCCATTTACCCTCTCTCCTTCCCCTGCCCTACCCCCTTCCCTTTCCCCTTCCTCCTCCCATTCCCTTTCCCCTTCCCCTTCACCCTCCCCCCTCCCCTTCCCCCTTCCCCCCTCCTCTCCTCCCGCAACCCATCCCAGAGTAACACACCCTCTGCTTACTTCTCGTAATTACCGGTCAATTAAATGCTAAAATGAAAAGGTGACGCAAATTTCGCCAGTCGACATTTTTTTTTTCTTCGAGTTTGTTTATCTAAGAAATGCACTCGGGGGATATTTCTCGGGGGGGTAGGAGGGGAAGGGGAGTGGGGGGAGGGGGAAGGGTAAATGGGGGGAGGGGGAAGGGTAAATGGGGGGAGGGGGAAGGGTAAATGGGGCTGTAAGCGTGCGTGTGAGTCAGTGAGTCAGTGAGTCAGTGAATGAGGAAGGGAAGGTGGAAGGTATGGCAGGCAAGAGGCGGGGGTGGGGGGGGGAGGCAAAGGGAGTGTGAATGAGTGAGAGGGAGAGGAAGATAGAATGGGAGAGGAAGAGAGGGATTGAGGGAAGGGAGGAATGATGGAGAGAGGGAAAGAGAGAGTTGAGTGGGTGGAGTGAGTGAGTGAGTGAGTGAGTGAGTGATCGCTGCCACGGCAAACGGCCACCATCAGGCACCGTGCCACCGTGACCTCCCAGAGTGCCATGCGGTGCCATCAGCGGACGCTATTGATTACGAATACTAATAACGCGATAAGAAAATACTCCTTCAATATTTAACGAAAGGAGGGAGAGGGAGAGAGGGGGTTGAGGGAGGGAGGGAGAGAAGGGAGGGAGAGGGAGAGAAGGGAGGGAGAGGGAGAGGGAGGTAGAGGGGGGTTGAGGGAGGAGGAGGGAGGAAGGATGGGAGGGGATGGAAGGAGAGGGAGAGGGGGGTTGAGGAAGGCGGGAGAGGAGGGAGGGGAGAGACAAGGGAATGAAAAGAGACAAGAGGGAGAGAGTGAGAGAAAGAGAGAGAGAGAGAAAGAGAGAGAGAGAGAGAGAGAGAGAGAGAGAGAGAGAGAGAGAGAGAGAGAGAGAGAGAAAGAAAGAGAGAAAGAGAGAGAGAGAGAGAGAGAGAGAGAGAGAGAGAGAGAGAGAGAGAGAGAGAGAGAGAGAGAGAGAAAGAGAGAGAGAGAGAGAGAGAGAAAGAGAGAGAGAGAGAGAGAGAGAAAGAGAAAGAGAGAGAAAGAAAGAAAGAGAGAGAGAGAGAAAGAGAGAGCGAGAAACAGAAGCCCAAACACTGAATGAAAAACGTAGGCTGATCCTCCACGCCCGCCAGAGAGTCATTCATTACGGCTTCCATTCATCAGCCCATTCACAAGACCTGGCAGACCAAATCTTCATCCGTCCATTCAATAGTCAAGGCCTTCCATCCATCAGTCTATCTATCAGGTCGATCTTTCAGGTATTCTCTCTATTTACGCGTCTCCCTATGCCTCTCTTTCTCCTTTATCTTTCCCCTTCTTCTCCTCCTCCTCTCCTTCTTTTTTTCTTCCCTTCTCTTCCCTTCTCTTCCTCCTTTCCTTCCTACTTCTTCTCCTCTCCCCTCCCTCATTTTCCTCTCCTTCTCCTCTCTTTTTCCCTCTTTCCTTTTTCCTTATTTAATTTTCCTCTCCTCTATTTTTCCCTCTTTCCTTTTTCCTTATCTCATTTTCCTCTCCCTCTCCTCGCTTTTTCCCTCTTTCCTTTTTCTTTATTTCATTTTCCTCTCCTCTCTTTTTCCCTCTTTCCTTTTTCCTTCCCCTTCCTCTTTTCCTTCCCCCTCCTCCTTTCCTTCTCCTCTCCCCCTCTTTCTTTCCTCCCACCCCCTTCCTTTCTTTCCTTCTTCTTCTCCTCTTCGCAATAGGCGATCAGACGAGCAAGAGAGCAAGCAAGCAATCAAGCGAACGCACAATCTCGAAAACAAGGAAGCAAGCAAGTAAGCCAACGAAAAAGGAAGAAGTCTAGACGAGGAGGGGGGGACATAGGGGTAAGAGGGGGGTAAGAAGGGGGAAGAGGGGGATAAGAAGGGGGTAGAAGGGAGTAAGAGGGAGGGACGAGGGGTAGATGAGGAGGGAAGAGTGGGGGAAGAGGAGGAGAGGAGGGGAATGAGGAGAGAGAGAGAGAAAAGGGTTAGAGGGGGAAGAGGTGTGTGGGGGGGGGGGGGGCGGAGCTGGCCAAAGCAGGGAGCAGCGCCAAGCGGGGATAAGCAGGTAAATATGGCAGAACACCATATGAACTGCAGCAAATTCTGGACATGAGCACGGTGTGTGGCGGAGAGGGGGAGGGGGAAGAGGAGGGGGAAGGGGGGAAGAGAAGGGAGAGGGGGAGGGGGAAGGGAGAGGGGGAAGGAAAGTGGAAGGGGAAGGGAGGGGGGAAGGGGAAAGGGAAGGGGAGGGGAAGGAGGGAAGGGGAAGGAGAAGGGGAAAGGTAAGGGGAAGGGGGAAGGGGGAAGGGGGAAGGG